>JAGKTI010041950.1:0-10176 GCA_018397915.1 Birgus latro
CCTGCAGAGATGGATGAGAATGGCAGTGCTTTAGTGGACATTTGTGCCGGGAGGGGGTTGGTGTTAGCTAATACTCTCTTCAGGCACAAAATGATCCATAGGTATACATGGCGAGTGGTGAGAAGGGTGGATAGTGAACTGAATGAATGGAAGGCAATGATTGACTATGTGTGTGTGGATGAAAGGTTGAGAAGATGTGTAATGGATGCAAGAGTATATAGAGGCTGGGGGAGTGGACTTTCTGACCACCACTTGGTGGTGGCCAGAATCAGAATCGAAACAAGATGGAGGAAGAGAAGAAGGGAAGGACAGGAGGAAGTATTTCTTACAAGGAGGGTAGGAAAGTTACAAGAGGATGGAATAAAGGGTGAATATAAAAGGGAAATGGAGGAGCAATTGAGTAAATATAGATTGGAGCAGATGGGGGATGCGGAAGGTGTGTGCAAGTTATTCACAGAATAAATCTGTGCAGCATGTGAGATGGTGTGTGGGGTGAAAAGAAGACAAAAGTGGGTGGTTCAGGGAACAGCTTGGTGGACCGAAGAGGTGAGAGAGGCTATGGTACAAAAGAAGAAAGATAATGAATAGATGAGGAACAGGGGTGTCGAAGAAGCTGAGAGACGGACGAGAGAGTTATATGTAGAGAGGAGGAGAGAGGTGAAAAGATTAGTAAGAGAGAGTAAGAAGAGAGCGGATGAGGAATTTGAAGGAATTTGAGTGCAAAGTGGAGGGATTGTAAGAAAATGTTCTGGAAAGAGGTAAAGAGAGCTAGACAGGGTGCCAACAAAGTCAGTGGGGGTGTGAAAGATAAAAATGGTAGATTACTAGTGGAGAAGGGAGAAAAAGTGAGCAGATAGAGAAAACACTTTAATGAATTGTTGAACATAGAGAATGAGAGTAATGCAAGTATAAGTGGCTGGGAAATGGTGGGGAGAAGGAGGGTTGTGAGAAGAGAGAAAGAAATCAGTAGGATGGAAGTGGTGGAAGCAATGAAGAAAGTTAAAATGGGGAAAGCCCCAGGAATTGAAGGAGTGTGTGGTGAAATGCTGAAGCATGGGGGAGAGATAGTAATTGAATGGATGTGGAAGGTGTGAAGATTGGCCTGGGAGGAAGGTAGGGTCCCGGAGGATTGGAAGTCAGGTATAATTATTCCTCTGTATAAAGGAAATGGGGAAAAAGAAGTGTGTTGTAATCATAGGGACATTTGCCTTCTTAGTATAATAAGGAAAAGTATATGGTAGGATACTTATTGACAGAGTTAGGGAAGAAAAAGGAATTGTATTTTGTTTTTGTTGATTTGGAAAAGGCCTTTGACAGAGTCCCTAGAGATGTGGTGAAGTGGGCAATGAGAAAGCTAGGGTTGGAAGAATGGCTGGTTAGGGTGGTTATGGCCATGTACATGGGTGCTCACACCCAGGTAAGAGTGAATGGAGCTTTGAGTGATGAGTTTTCCATGAATGTTGGTGTGCATCAGGGGTCAGTTTTGAGTCCCTTGTTGTTTATCATGGTGCTTGAAGCCCTATCACGTGACTTCAGAGATGGACTCCCATGGGAGATGTTGTATGCTGATGATTTGGTGTTGATTGCGGAGAATGAAAAGGAGGCAGAGGAAAGATTTAAGAGGTGGAGAGATGGTATGGGATACAAGGGCTTAAGGGTAAATTCAGATAAAACAAAAGTGATGATATCTAGGGTTGGTGGCGGTACAATCAGAGGAGAGGGAGAGTGGCCATGTGCAGTTTGCCACAAGGGTGTGGGAAGTAATTCCATCTTTTGTAGTGTTTGTGTTAAGTGGGTGCACAAGAGATGTAGTGGTATTAGAGGTGGACTGCGAAATAATGCTGATTTCATGTGTGCGGCGTGTTGGGGAGAGCAGGTGGAGATTGTTAGGCGTGAGAGGGTTGAACTTGCAGGTGAGTCTCTTGAGTGTGTGGAGGAGTTTCGTTATTTGGGAGACATGTTATGTTCCGGAGGTGGGGCTGGAGTTAGCTCGGTTGCTAGGGTGAGAAGTGGTTGGAAGAAGTTCAGGGAGCTGTTGCCTCTCCTGACATTGAGAGGACTCTCCTTACGTGCTAAGGGGTCTTTGTATGCAGTATGTGTTAGGGGTGTGATGCTGTTTGGTAGTGAGACCTGGGCAGTAAAGGAAGAGGATATTCGCAGGTTTAAACATACAGAAATGACAATGATTAGGTGGATGTGCAGTGCGTCCCTGTGTGCAAGGCCTGGGGGGGCTGGGTTTACGATGGAAGAGTTGAGAGGTAGGATGGGACTGGAGTGTATTGATGTTGTGATGAGGAGATGTAGGCTGAGGTGGTTTGGACATGTGGAGAGGATGGGGGATGATAATTGGGTACAGAGGGTGAGAGGTGTTAATATTGGGGGAGGGGTTGGGAGTGGTAGACCGAGAAAGACATGGGACGAGGTCATTAAATGTGACTTAAGGGTTAAGGGACTGATCAGGGAGGCTGCCAGGGATCGAGCAGCGTGGAGAGCCGCCATTAGGTGACCAAGGCCGATGCATGCAAGCATGTTGGAGCCTTCAAAAATGAAATGAAACAAAACAAATACCAATACACCAATCCTGTATGAGACTGCCCTAGCCTGTATTCAATATGGACAGTGGGTGTTAGTTCCGAAGTGGTAACATGTAGAGTGTATGGTATGTAGGAGTACTGCTGGGCCTTGATAACAGTCTCTAAAGCCTATGCCCAGAGTCTTACACATTATTTAAAAAAAAAAAAAAAAAAGATTAATGTTGATAATTTGTAAAACTTTACAGGTCAATCACAACCCTGCGTGTGCACATGAAGTCTCATCTTGAAGTGCGAGACATCCCGTGTCCATACTGTGATGCCACGTTCCCCCAGCGTCATGTGTTGCACCAGCATCTCCTCAGTGATCACGAGGAGTCTTCCAACCTTACCTGCCCCGTATGTCAGAAGGTGAGGTGCCATTGTGTTAGCAACAGCTCTACCTGTCCTGTCTGTCAGAAGGTACAATATACAGTACTCTCAATGATATACAGCAGAGGATAATCTGTACCTGCATATTTCACCCTTCTAGTTTACAACTTGGGACTGCATAGTGACCATGTAGAGTTCAGCAACCTTACCTATTGTATATGTCAGAAAGTACATTATTCCCCCCAAAATGTTCCCATCAGTGGATGAAGAATAAAAGCTTTCAAATGCATGCATGGCTAAGACCTTCAAAAATATAAACAATCATTTCAGGACTAATAGGAGGATGACCTGTGGGTTTTTAAGATCCTTTGTTCTTATCAACACTGCACTGTACTCATTCCATTTTTTATGGGAGGGGGATGTAGGATTATGATGATGATGGTGTGTTTCAGGTGTTTACGCGTACAGACTCCCTCAAGTCGCACATGGTTCGTATGCACGAAGAGGACGGTGGTCTGAACTGCTACATCTGTGGCAAAAACTTCCCCAGCCAGGGCCAGCTGGAGATGCATGTACGCGTGCACACGGGTGAGCGCCCCTTCAAGTGCGAGTACTGCGGCAAGGGATTTGTACAGAAGGTGCACCTGCGCACACATCTGCGTACCATGCACAACATGCAGGAAATCCAGAACACACCATGTAGGTTGTGCAATGCCATGTTAGATGGACGGGCAGGATTACGTGAGCACTACAGGTATGATTCTTGCCCCGTAACACTTTTACTCTGCTGACTTGTATGGAGGAGTGTGTGACAAGGGTTTGGCATCCCTTTCTAGCTTGACAGTTATTGGATTGACTCTTTTTGGTGGATAAATATAAAACTACTTGTGGCCAGGTGTACTTTTCAGGTAGAACCAGAATTCTGGGGGCTTGAATGGTGGGTGAATCTGTGTGTGGCCCATTTCATGGGGCATATTGTGGATTTGCTCTCCCACTTTCATAATCTCTCATTGTCCTTGCTTTCTTTACCCCACTTATTATTATTATTATTATTAGTATTAGTATTAGTTGTCATCATCATCATCATCATCCGGACCTACTCTCTTACCCTAGAGCAGGGTGAGGAGTAGCAACGTCCAGGCAGCCCAAATTTGCCCAATCCAATGGGCCACATTTCCATTCACTCACCATTCAAGCACCCGGAATCCTGGCTCTATCTGATGTGCCAAAAACATTCACCATGTTCCGTAGTTTCACATAAACATATCCAACAGAGTATTAATAATAATATTCCTATTGTTATTATTCATTCATTCATCCATTATCATCATCTAATCCAGTGTCGCCCCATGAGGAGTGTAGGAGCCCCGGGCTAGGCAAGTTAGTCCTGACATATAAGATGAGAGTGACCAGCCTCACTCATCCCTGAGTGGCATTACATGAGCATTAAAAACCAACCTACCCTTGGATATAAACCACTCCTCGTGGGGCAACGCAAGATTAGATCACGTATGTACAGTACATCCGCCTAGTCCGCGAGATCAGAGTGTGCGATTCACCTTGTGTGCGAGGACCTATTTTTTAATATTTTAAATATTTTGTAATATTTTGCTAACCATGGTACGCGAGTCACACCCACACGACGCGAGCCGGCAGGGAAAAACTGCCCCAAACCGGTGTTTTCCGGTGTGAAACCCGAGTGTGACACCTGCCTCTTCACTACGCGCCATCCTTATCACCTGTTTCTATAAGAACGTTTGGATTCACATGAATAACGGTCATTTCACAAATGCCAAATTGTTATACTATAAAGTATATGTTCATAACAAGATGAGGAATGAAACAGACAAACAAGAAGAGGTGAAGGAAATTGGCGAAAATGTGAGCAGTAGCGAGGAGGAGAGGGAAGATTCTCCCCTCACCACCTCCCTTGACTCGCCCGCCGCCGTCCCTTCCACCTCCTCTGCCCCACCTGACTCACCAGCCACCTCCTCCTCCACTTCCACAGCCCCACCTGACATACCTGCTCCACCTGGCATACCAGCAACCCCAACCATAATTACTGTTGCTGTATTCTGGAAGAAATATAACGTTCAACTGGCCGTAAATTTCTTCGTCAGAGTCTGGAATAATACGACATTGGCAACCGTTAAACAAACTGGACAATTCGACATCGTCAATTCACCGTCCAGTAACAAGACAATTCGCTGTCATTAATGACAGCAACTATAGGTGACGTTAGAATATAATTGTCGTGACGGGAATTGTCTGACGGTGAATTGACTTGATGGCGAATTGTCTCAGAACCAAACAAGCGTGGTCGGCACTCTTGCCACAGCTGAAGTCTGTTGAGATGGTGAGAGAGCAGCCATCAGAGTAAGTGACTAATGATTGGATTTGTAAATCAGATTTCAAGAAAATGCCAGAATCAGTGTCACGACTAAGTGAATGCCTGCCATCAGTCACTCATCACTCGCTTTCTTTCACAACAATCATCACACCAAACACCTTCTTAACTCGTTTATGGTGAGTTTTATATTACTTATGACAATTTAACAACTAATCTGATTATTTTCTGGCATCAGTTAGACGTAATTGGTGAGATCCTACCGTGCTGTACTGTATGTCTAAGATATTTTCCTTCAAACAGGTCAAAAAGGTCACTGATGAAGGGGGGTGCCACCCATATGTTAATTTTCCCGATAGTTTATTTATTCCCAGTACGTGAAATCCCAGTATGCGAGCACCTATGCCACCCATATAGGCACGTACTAGGCGGATGTGCTGTATTTATGTATGTATGTTATTATTATTGGCTCTGTCAGATGGGTATACAGTATGTGAAGGTACACTATGTGGTGAAATTTATTTTTGGCCATCTGATGGAGCCAGGATTTTGAGGACTTGAATGATGAGTGAATGAATGCGTGGTCCATTGATTTGAGCAAACTTTGGCTATCTGGACATTGCTACTCCTCACCCTGCCTTAGGATGGGAAAGGAGGTCCAGATGATGATGATGATGATGATGATTTTTATTATTATTATTATTATATTGTCGTAGGTGGGGGCGCTCATCATCCACTCACTCGATGTAGTGCTGCTCTCGAGTGTCTGCCCTTTCATCTCCTCCATCGTTCTTTTCTTCCATCCTCTTTTGTCTTTCTTTCCTTCTTTCTTTCCTCGTCCTTCTGCCTGTGGGTGACTCTACGCTGAGTGACAAGCAAAATGGTTTCCTGTACACCAGGAAATCATTTGCTATGCTGGGTGGTAACCATATAACCAAATTTTGGCGCCTGGTGGTTTAGTGGGTAATTACAGAACTCTAATCAGATTGAGCCGGTGAAGGTTTATATCCAAGGAGTGGCTGAGGTTTATTGCTCACGTAATACCATGTGGGGATGAGTGAGGCTGGTCACTCTCATCTTAAATATCTGGACCAACTTGCCTAGCTCTGGGCTCCTATGCTCCTCATGGGGCAGTGTAGGATTGGATGATGGATGGATGGATTATTATTATTATTATTATTATTATTATTATTATTATTATTATTATTATTATTATTATTATTATTGATATTACCATTATCATTATTCTCACCCAGCACCATCCATGGGCTAACCAATAACCAGTACAAGTCACGAGTGGCCAAGCTACGTAAGGAAGGCAAGATCCCCGAGATGCCTCCACCAGTAGTGAAGGAGGTAGACCCTTCCCTGAACTACTACAAGGTGGATGTGTCTCATGTTGTTTCAAACCAGGTCACCTCAACCACACCCACTGCCCCTACCACAACCAGGTAGTGTGTTCTAGTTGGCCAAGTAAGCTCCTTAACCCGTAATCACCAGGCTTTTGGATTCGTACTTTAACCCCAGACATTCGTTCTTTAACCCCGGACATCGTTTTCGTTCAAAAACGAAAACGATGTCCGGGATTCCGGACATTCCTTTGGGGGTTAAAAAATGTATATATAAATGGCATAAATTTTATTCCTATTTTTTTTACATGAAATACATGCATTTCTAAAGTAAATTACCTGTTACTTACATTTCAAAATGAAACTAGCATAGAAGGAAAAAAAAATGAAAAAAAGGTGTCAAAATGGGAGAAAACATGACTTTTATCTTCTAAGGATCACAGCCAGCCCCAGTCTTGAGGTATGCCACTGAAACTTGGTACACATGGAGTTCACATGTCCCACGTGATGCTCCAGTTCCCTACATAGTTTTTTTTTGCAATTTTGCAAAATGAAGTTTTTTTTCTATGCTACAGACATGTCCGGGATTCCGGACAATGGGGCTCTTCTATGGTAGAGACAGGAGCCACATGATTGCACCTCACACAGCAACAGCACATCTCAATTTGAGATGTCATGGGCAGCCAGCCTCATAGGCCTAACACCGTCTTGTCCACGATGCAAAATAGGCCTCTTTTCGGAATCTTGGACAAGCCGAGTGATTTTGGGTTAATGCCTGTCTCCTGCCAATTTATTTTTTGCCTATGGTTCATTGCTATTCCCTTGAATGATAGTTATGCACTCTTTGTCATTATACAGAAGGCTCTCAATATTCGATTAATCTTATTTCGATATTTCATACCTCGATCAGACTCGCAAGCTTGTCAAGTATTTAAAAAATCATGCTTCGATTGGTAACCTCCAGCATAAGTAACTCCGTGCACACGACACCGGGTTGCGAGCGCAAGTCGATGCTCATCTGTTCATCTGTCATGCTGCCTACCAGCCACTTGGTGAAGCTTGCCCTCATTGAAACGTTTGCCCTCATTCAAATGTTCGATTGTGATGAAGGAGGCAGTGAAAGCATCAACAGCAGTGGCCTTGGCGAATGGGACAAGGACAAGGAAGCAGGTGTTCACTAACGCAGGGTTGGGGCGAGCGCGAGTGATGGCAGAGAGGGTGGCAGTGGTGGCTGGCAACAGTGACTTGGTTCTGAGACAATTCACTGTCAAGTCAATTCAGCGTCAAAACATGAACGATTCCCTGTCATGACAATTCACAGCCTGGAAGATTCCCCACCATTCTTTAAATATACTTATTATTAATTAATCAGTACTTTAATACTGTAACAATATTTGAATTATATTCTAGCATCATGCATAGCAGTCTTCATTAATGACAGCAAATTGTCTTGTTATTGCTGTGATGCGTAATTGACTTGACGGTGAATTGTCCCGAAACCAGTGACTCAACCACCGCCTCAGAAGCAACACACTACCACACAATCTTCATTCTTTCAGTTTTAAAGTGAGTGCAGCCAGTATTCCTTGCTTTTCCTGCTAATAGTAAGTAAATATGTACTATCTATCTATCTATTGTCAGACGCCTCAGTCCCGAACGGGGTGGCCACAAACAAATCGCCTCCATGTCACTCTGTCCCTGCCATTTCACTACCACGCTTCCAACTAACACCCCCCTCTCTCATATACAGTAAACCCTTGATAAGCCGAACTTTTAGAAGCCGGAATCTTCAGTTAGCCGAACTCAGGCCGAGACCACGTATGAAGTAGGCCGAAATGCAAAAGTAGGGGGAGAAATGGCGCCAAGCGGACTCGTGGCGCCAGTCTGCTGCTTGCTTTTGGAGACGGTAGTTGCGCCATTCTTACTGTCATTTAGTGCTGAACAGTGCTCTCCTTTTGCCTTCTGCCTTGCCATGGAAGGTTCATAGCTTAAAAGAAGTGATACTGGCACCTCTAGTCATAAAGGAATGAAGCTAAAAAAAAAAAAAATGTGTGCGTGTGAAAGTGTAGTGATCATGATTAAAGTTCAGTACTATTATTACTGAAAGTGTTACATTGCAGTCTATGACAGTGATTACATTTAAGTTTAGTTGTTAATATAGAGTGAAATGAATACTGGGTACTGTTTAGAATTTACGTTAAAGTATGAACTAACCCACCTCCACCAACTCCGTCTCCAAAACAAAACAAACTGCCGAACTTCGAAGAATCTACTGCTTCTAACGAAAGGTGTTACATTGCAGTCTATTACAGTGATTACATTTAAGTTTAGTTCTTAATATAGAGTGAAATAAATACTGTGTACTGTTTAGAATTTACGTTACAGTATGAACTCAACCACCTCCACCACCTCCGTCTCCAAAACAAAACAAACTGCCAAAGAATCTACTGCTTCTAACGAAAGGTGTTACACTGCAATCTATTATAGTGATTACATTTAAGTTTAGTTCTTACTATAGAGTGAAATAAATACTGGGTACTTTTTAGAATTTACGTTCAAGTGTGAGTTAAACCACCTCCACCACCTCCGTCTGCAAAACAAAACAAACTGCCGATGATCTTCTGCCTCTGACGAAAGGCAAATTATGTGCACTGAATTCTTTCTTTTTTGTCTTTCTTTATTAGTTTATACACTGTATATGCTCCTTTCCTTTAGTGTTAAGAAGACAAGTAATAAATATTGTTATTGCAATTTGGGGGGATGAAAATCCATCTCCAACACACGTTACCGACAGTCGGTACTGCCTCTGTGAATGATTTTCTACCAATTAACCACTTCAGTACTGTGACGTCTATTTCTACTTTATTTACGCTTCCTCCAGCCGATTTTATGGCACTCAGGACTGGACTCACATACTGAAGGGGCTAACGAAGGCTGTACCAACCCCGTGCACTTCCACAGATCCAACCTACACTGACTAAAATTGTCTGGTGGCAGCAAGAACAAAATGAAAATACACCCAGCACTGAAGGGGTTAAATGTATATTAAATGCACTATATTGTTTTTTGTCATAACTAATTTATTTATATATGCTTCTTTAATTTAGTGTTGAAAGAACAAGTAATAGGTATTGTCTTAGCAATTTTTGGGGGTGATAATTCGGTAATTTAGCAATTTTGGGGGGTGAAAATTTGGTAAGCCGGAAAATTCGGTAATTCGAACCAGGGTAGAGCCCCATATAGTTCGGCTTATCAAGGGTTTACTGTACCTCTCCACTCCATCCCTCCATCTCATCCTCGGCCTCCCCCTCCCTCTTGCCCCCTCCACCTCACTCACATACACTCTCCTCGTCAATCTTTTACTCTCCATCCTCTCCACATGCCCAAACCACTTTAACGTGTTTCTCCTAACGCTTCCCATCACGTCCTCAAGCACACCACAACGCTCCTTCACTTCCTCATTTGTTAGTCTGTCTCTCCATGTGACTCCACATGCTCCTCTCAAATAACTCATTTCCACTGCTCTCACTCTTGACTTCTGTCCTTCCAACAGGGTCCAAGCTTCACTTCCATATGT
>JAGKTI010041952.1:0-10176 GCA_018397915.1 Birgus latro
ACTGTATTGTGGTATGGATATAACCTGCAAGAGCTCGATCACAAGCACTACACTTAGCACTGAACATGCTACATGAGCATAATAGCAATTAAGGTTACAATGTTTTCCTTATTATTTTTACATTTCCTTACTAACCATATCACTTATTATCATTTGTTACAACAGAGTCACTTACAAGGTATTGAAGTAACATAATTACAGTATGTCAAGTTGCTACATGAGGGAATAAATGTAGCACTTGACTTCATCAAAAATAGTCACTCATTTGCTTATTTTTCTACCACTAATTACTTGTTATGCAATTACAAAGTAGTTTTCTGTCTCTGTAAGTACTCATCTTTGGTCATGCAGCATAACAGTCCAGAATAATGCTCATAGCAAGCATCACTTTTTCTTTTGCCAATGTGTAGTACACAGCAGTGTCACTCACCATTTTCTCCATACTCTTTATTACACAAATTACTTATTTTTTAACATATTGAAGATGGGTATGTACACATTACAGTATATCCTGAAGTGTTTGGAGGTGTGGTACACTCAGAAGCACTCTGACTGTCACTGTCACTTGTGTGTAGCACACTGCATTGTCACTCATCATTGTCTCCTTATTCTCTGTTATACTAATTTTATATTTTTGTATACAGTAAACCAGGATATTTACCTGTATATACAATGTTTTCTGACTCTGATGCATTCAGAGACATGGAAGCACTTTCCCATACAAAGGCCTACCATACACTTGGCACACAGTGTCACACATGCTGCAGCTGTAGCCTTTTTTCTCCTCACTTCCACTTCCTCACCCACTGGAGTTGCTGTCAGAGGTGTCACTGGATGGTAGGTATTTTGGTAAATTGAGATTCATTATCTCTAGGTTTTACTGTACTGTGCAGTACTTATCTTTGTGTTGCTTGCATGAATTTTCTAAGTTTTTATATACTGTACAGGTGATGATGAAAACTGGCTTTTACAGAATAGTTTGCTAAAAGATTATTTTGTACTAGTCTGAATTCAAATGCACGAATACTTTACAAAAGTGATGATATCTAGGGCAGGTGGCAGTACTGTACTATCAGAGCAGGGAGGGAGGCTGTGTGCAGTGTGGCTCAAGGGTATGGAAAGTAACTCCATCTTCTGCAGTATTTGTGAGGACTGGGAACATAAGAGATGTAGTGGTTTTAGAGGTAGACTGTGAGATAATGCAGATTTTGTGTGTGTGGTGAGTTGTGGAGAGCATATAGAGATTGTCAGGTGTGAAAGGATTGATCTTGCTGGTGAGTCTCTTGAGTGTGTGGAAGAGTTTTGTTATTTGGGAGACATGTTATGTGCTGGAGGTGGGACTGGAGCTAGCTCTTTGGCTAGGGTGAGGAGTGGTTGGAAGGTCAGGGAGCTGTTGCCTCTCATGACATTGAGAGGGCTCTCCCTGCTTGCTAAGGAAACTTTGTATGTGGCGTATGTTAGGAGTGTAATGCTGTATGGTAGTGAGACCTGGGCAGTAAAGGAAGTGTAATGCTGTATGGTAGTGAGACCTGGGCAATAAAGGAAGTGGATGCTGTATGGTAGTTAGACCTGGGCAGTAAAGGAAGAGGACTCACACATTCAGAACTGACAATGATTAGATGGATGTGTAGTGCATCCTTGAATGCAAGGCATGGGGGGGGTTAGGTTTACAAGTAAAAAATGAGAGGAAGGGTGGGACTAGAGTGTATTGGTGTTGTGATGAGGAGGGGTAGACTGAGATGGTAAGGACATGTGGAAGGGATGGAGAATGACAGTTTGGTGTGAAAAGTAAGAAATGTGAACATTCAGGTACGGTTGCGAGAGGCATACCACCATAGGCATGTGGGTAGCATCCTAAAATTAAGTAAGGAAATGGTCAAGTAGGAATGAAAATCAGACAGGTGTATGGGTTAATGGCTTTGACATTCATTTATCCACCATTCAAACCTCTGAAATTTGAAGACTTGTTTCATGAGTTGTATAACATCTACAACTGAGGTCATGCACATTTTGATGCAGCATTTAGTTTTGTTCATCACATTTGAATTCTTCAGCATCAATACATGTTTTATTATATGTATTTTTAAATTTATTATTTTAATACTTTCACTTGCTAAATAATGGAATAAGTTATTACCTACTTTATTCTTCCATATTTCATCATCATCATCATCATCATCATCATCATCATCATCATCATCATCTGGACCTCCTGGTGAGGAGTAGCAGTGTCCAGACAGCCAAAGTTTGCCCAGTTCAATAGGACACACTTCCATTCACTCATTATTCAAGCCCGCAGAATCCTGGCTCCATCTGATAGGCCAAAAAAATTCACCATTTCTGTAGCTTCACGTATACTTATCCAATAGAGCCAATCTGAATGCTGTCACTTTAAAAAAAGGGTGCCAAATCCCTGGTCATGTTCTTCACACAAAATTCAGCCAGCCAGCTCGATCTCTTGTCAGTCCCTTAGCCTTCATATTTACTTCATTTAAACATACTGTTGACTTAAAGGCCAGACTCAGCAGCTGAAGAGAGATGTTTTATGTATTTCATGAAAATTTTCCACTGTAAAACCTTAAGTCAGACAGCATGTTCTGTTTAGCAGAATGGGAAGTACTGTATGGTGAATTACCCTTTACAGTGATTGATAGATATTATTTTCTAATATGCACATCTTTTTATATCTATATCTATATAATGGCAACATCTTGTATTTGTATAACTAATACACAAGTAAAAGCTTAATTTGGTCTTGCTGTTGTACTAATGGGGGACTTTCAGAGTGTCGTCTGCTGCCTAGCTGGCCAGCCTAACTCTGTCGTGGGCTCAGAATTGTAACGTAACCATCGTGGCTGTTCTACATGTCTTGGTAAACTTATGAGATTGCCAAGAGCAGAGACCACTTGTCACCGAAATGCTCGTTAATAAAAAATATCACACACATAAAAGAATATTTTTGACAGCTGGTTTGCATTTGCATAAATTAGTCTTCTATCCAGCTGTCCCTTACACACAGTCAATTCACTAATGCGTTCAGTGGAGGTGGCTTACATATCTACAGTAGTATTGTAATTCTGAGAAAGAGTAGTTCTTTTTTGAAGCCCATCATCACCTCAGTTATCTGGAGTTTAATATTTACCAAATGCCGCTCTATCGGATATGTTTATGTGAAGCTACACAAAGTGGTGAATGTTTTTGGTGTATCCAATAGAGCCAGGATTCTGGGGGCTTGAATGATGAGGTTGAATGGAAGCACAGCCCATTGGATTGGGGCAAATTTGAGCTGTCTGGACATTGCTACTCCTCATCCTGCCCTAGGGTGGGAAAGGAGGTTCCGATGATGATGATGACCAAAATACCGCCACTTGACATTTGTTTGCACACTTTGTGGGGACCGTCCCAGAGTTAGAATAATACATAACTCACTTTTCACTCACTCTTGGTGTGGGTGGATGTGCATTTGGTTCATTAAATAGAAAACCATTGTGGCCAGTGATCACAGCTTTGAGATCCAGTATTTGTTGATTCTTTTGATGTACCTTGATGATGGAGAGTGAGAGGCTGACGAGGAGAGTGTAAGTGAGTGAGGTGGAGGGGGGGGAGAGGGAGGGGGAGGCCAAGGATGAGATGGAGGGATGGAGTGGAGAGGTATATGAGAGAGGGGGGTGTGAGCTAGGAGCAGGGCATTGAAATGGAGGACAGGGCGACATGGAGGTGATTTGTTTGTGGCCACCCCTTACAGGATTATGGCATCTGGCAGTAGGTGGATAGATAGATTATTATTATTATTATATTATTATTAACATTAACATTATTATTATTAGTGGTAGGTGGTGGCAACCATCATCCACTCACTTGATGTAGTGCTGCCTACTTCTTCCTTAACCTTTTTCATTCTTTTTCTGTGCCTGCCCTCCTCTCTTCCTATTTCTCCCATCTTTCCTGTCACTTCTTACTGCTTTTCTTTCCTTTACAGATGGCTTTACATTGAGTGACAAGCCAAATGGTTTCCTGTAAGCCAGGAAACCATTTACAACGCTGGGTGGTAACCATATAACCAAACCATATGTGCTCCCTACGTGTCAGCAAGTGGGTTGGTGGAGGGTTAGTGCCCCTCCCCGTAAAATAAATAACTCAAAGTCAAATGGCCACCCCTTATGGGATTATGATGTCTGGCAATAGATAGATAGATTATTATTATTATTATTATTATTATTATTATTATTATTGTGGTAGGTGGGGACACTCACCATCCACTCACTCGATGTAGTGCTGCTTGCGGGTGTCTGCCCTTTCCTCTCCTCCATCCTTCTTTCCGTCAATCCTCTTCTGTCTTTCTTTCCTTCACTCTTTCCTTGTCCTTCTGCCTACGGGTGACTTTACACTCCCTCTTCTGTCTTTCTTGCCTTCATTCTTTCCTTGTCCTTCTGCCTGTGGGTGACTCTGCACTGAGTGACAAGCCAAATGGTTTCCTGTACACCAGGAAATCATTTACTATGGTGGGTGGTAACCACATAACCAAATTTTGGCGCCTGGTGGTTTAGTGGGTAATTACGGCGTTCCAATTGGATTGAGCCGGTGAAGGTTTATATCCAAGGGGTGGTTGGGGTTTATTGCTCACGTAATGCCATTCAGGGATGAGTAAGGCTGGTCACTCTCATCTTAGATGTGGGGACCAACTTGCCTATCCCCAGGCTCCTGCGCTCCTCTATGGGGCGACGTAGGATTGGATGACGAATGAATGAATGAATTATTATTATTATCACCACCACCATTATCATGGCTTTCTGTTTTACAGTGTGGTGGGCAACAAGCACAGCAGCAGTCCTGGCTTGCAACTCCTGAAAACACTTTTGGAGAATGGCCTAGTACCTCCTCACTCAGTCTACTGTATATTGTGTCAGGTATGTCTCTATCTGATCTCTTTATCTATTTTTCTATCTATTGTCTCTGTGTGTTGCAAGGCACCTTATTCCTGTAAGGGGTGACCACTAACATTTTTTTTCCTTTTTCTTTTTGAGACAATGAATGGAGGAAGAAAAAACAAAGGAAATAAAAAAAAAAGTCCCTGTTTCTAAAGGCATCCTCCATTCATAAAATATTTATAACAACTGGATTTAAAACAAAGTGGATTAAATGTTTGTGGGCAGCAACTGCCTGGAAGTGAATTCCAGAGAGTAGCACATCTGGGGATAAATGAATTTTGATAAGCAGAGGTTCTGCACTGCGGGGGAGAGAGAGTGAGTTCGTGGGCGCTCCCAGCTGCTCGAGTATTTTGGGAGAAAATGTGAAGGGGAGACACAATTGGAGCAAGTTCATCAGAGCACTTACAGTACAAATGTTGGTAAAATAATGCTAAAGATGCAACATCTCTACGTACTGATAATGGATGAAGGTCCTGCATAATGGCAGGATTATTGATTAATCTGATGGCTTTATTTTGAATTTTGTCCAGCCTCAATGCAACCACTCCACTTGCACACCACAGTGGCAAACAGTATTCGATCTGAGAATGCACATGACTTCTGTATATTGTGGCCAACTGCTCGTCAGTGAAGAATTCATAAACTCTGTACAGAAGTCCCAAATTTTTAGCAGCATTTTTAGCAAGGGATTTAGCATAAGCTGTCCAGCTTATGTTGGTATTTATTGTGACACCGAGGATATCAGTTGTAGTGAATATGGGAATATTGACATCATTTAAAATTATTTGGGAGTCTGAGGGATTCCTTCTGTTGCCCTGTCCCCTGCCCTCCCTCCAACTCACACCCCTCCACTCTCATATCTCTCTTCATTCCATCCCTCCTTATCCTTGGTCTCCCCCTCCACCTCACTCACATGCACACTTCCTGTCAGTCTCTCATTCTCTATCCTCTCCACTCCATCCTTCCATCTCGTTCTTGGTCTCCCCGTCCACCCCACTCACATGCACTCTTCTAGTCAGTCTCTTATTGTCCATCCTCTCCACTCCATCCCTCTCCTCATTCTTGGTCTCCCCTTCCCCTCCACCTCACTCTTCTAGTCAGTCTCTCATTGTCCTTCCTCTCCACATAGCCAGACCATCTCAGAGTATTTCTCTTAACACTTTCAACCACATCAACACCACAATCCTCCTTTACTTCCTCATTTGTCTGTCTGTTTGTTTGTCTGCTTATCACAGCATAAAATAACCATCTCTCCATCTTGACTACTGAGATGTACAGGATATTAATGCCAGAATATGAAACATATAAGTGTGGATGTTTATGAGGTGGAGTCAGGATTCCAGGGTCTGAAATGGTGAAGGAGTGTGTGTGGCCCATTCACTTGTATAGGCTTTAGATGGTTTCTTATTCTGTTGAGTTATTTCTGGCACTGCACCCTACCTCACACCATCCTAGGGTTGGAAAGTAGTTCTGGATGATGATGATGAGAATGATGATGATGATGGTGAAAACAGTGATGATGATGACAATGATTGTGGTGAAGATGATGACAGCAGTGATGGTGAAAGTGATGGTGGTGGTGATGATGAAAAAGATAATGATGATGACAGTGATTGTTGTGGAAATGATGATGACAACAGTGGTGGTGGTGGGGGTGATGGTGATGATGATTTCTTTTTTTCATTTTCAAGACCGTGTTCATTTGATTAAGGAAGGTGTATCAGCGATGATCTCTTTCCTGTCATCACTCACCCTGCCCAAGCAAGTACAGGTGACTGTGTGTGTCTTTCTGTACTAAAGAATCACAGAGAAGGAAGCATTATCATTTTTTTTCTCGTCAATTGAGGAAGCTCCAAAATGCCTTTTCCTAAGCAACTTATTTAATAGACTGTACACTGAGTGATAAGCCAAATGGTTCCCTGTACACCAGGAAATAATTTGTTGCGCTAGGTGGTAACCATATAACCAAATTTTGGCGCCTGGTGGTTTAGTGGGTAATTACGTAACTCCAGTTGGATTGAGCTGGTGAAGGTTTATATCCAAGGGGTGGTTGGGGTTTATTGCTTACATAATGCCACTGAGGGATGAGTGAGGCTGGTCACTCTCATCATAAATGTCAGGACCAGTATGCCTAGCCCCAGGCTCCTGTGTTTCTAATGGGGCAACGTAGGATTGGATGATGGATGGATGGAATTTTTTTATGCAGAAGATAAACAGAGGAAGGAAAAAAAAAATCCATACACCAGATAACAAGCATCCTCCATTCATAAAAAATCTATAACACTTGGACTCCCTACTGTAAGTTGAAGTTTTGGGGAAGTGAGTTCCAAAGAGAAGGAGTTTGGGGAATAAATGAAATCTGCTAGCCTGAAGTTGTTCAATATGGCAGTGTATTAGTATCAGACAATTAAAAAAAAGGAAAAAAAAGATGAGGTCATAGAATGTGCCCTCAGGGATAAGGGACTAATAGAGAGGGTGCTAGAGATTGAGCAGCATGGAGAGCAGTCTTCCGGTGCCCAAGCCCAACACATACAAGCTTGTAGGAGCCATTATAAATGATAGATGGACAGGTAAATAGACAGACAAATAGACAGACAGACACATAAATAGACAAACAGATAGCAAGATATATAATGCTTTGTTCTGATGTACAATGAGTAGATTTAATTGATTTTCTTTTTTCTTTTTTTCTAGATCAAGTAAAGCACACAACATGGCCCTTAATGAACGCCATCAGTGCTGCCTTCAGTTGCCCTCTGACTGATAGCAGGGTAAGGCATGGGTTAGTGAAAGAAGTGGAATATAGTAGTGGTAGTAGTAAGGGTTGTAGTGTGAATAGTAGTTACAGTAATAGTAGTTGTTGTTGTTGTTGTTGCAGTAGTAACAGCGATGGTTGTAGTTGTTGTAATAGTAGTAGCACAGTAGTAGTAATAGTAGTTGTGGTAGTAGTATTGTAATAGTAGTTGTAGTTGTGATGGTTGTAGCGGTAGTAATAGTTGTTGTGATGGTTGTAGCAGTAATCAAACAGAGAGGCATTGATGTTTAATATTTATAGGCATGTTGGAGCATTTATAAATGATACAAACAAAGAGGTGTTGCTATTGTATGTTCGTATCATTTATAAAGGCTTCAACGTGCCTTTATAAATGATACAAACAGAGAGGTATTGATATTGTATGTTTATATTATTTATGAAGGCTTCAACATGCCTTTATAAATGATAGAAACAGAGAGGTGTTGATATCACATCCTCACACAAGTAGTGCAGATTTAAAGACAGTTTTACTGTAGCAAGAACAAATATTATGGAAACTGGCTGTCATCTTAAATGTCAGGACCATCTTGCCTAGCCCCGGGCTCCTACGCTTCCCTGTAGGGCAACATAGGATTGGATGATGGATGGAAATTGGCTGTTTGAATTTGGAAATTGCTGTTTGGATTTGGTAATGTGTACTGTATTGTAAGTGAATTCTTATTCCCGTAGAACAGTAATGAAAAGTTGCACAGTCTGTTGCATAACACAAGCATTGTGGCCGCCCTGGATGCCGGCACCTGCAGCTAGATGTAGGTCTTCCAGTCTGCCTGCACATTTTTCTTTAAAGAGAGAGAGAGAGAGAGAGAGAGAGAGAGAGAGAAGGGGGGAGTGACCTGGTGGGTGGGAGAGTGGGTGAAGTGNGTGAGAGAGAGAGAGAGAGAGAGAGAGAGAGAGTGTGTGTGTGTGTGTGTGTGTGTGTGTTTGTGTGTGTGTGTGTGTGTGTGTGTGTGTGTTTGTGTGTGTGTGTGTGTGTGTGTGTGTGTGTTTGTGTGTGTGTGTGTGTGTGTGTGTGTGTGTTTGTGTGTGTGTGTGTGTGTGTGTGTGTGTGTTTGTGTGTGTGTGTGTGTGTGTGTGTGTGTGTTTGTGTGTGTGTGTGTGTGTGTGTGTGTGTGTTTGTGTGTGTGTGTGTGTGTGTGTGTGTGTGTGTTTACCTAATTGTATCTTTACAGGAATGAGTCAAGCTCGTACTGTCCCGTGTATTAAACCATTTTTATCATACATATCCTTAATTTTGTGAATTGTTTTGGCACACACTATTTCATTCGGTAGTGCATTCCACTGATCTATTGCCCTATTTGGGAAACTGAATTTCCTTATGCCTTTATCATCTCTCTTTTTATGCAGTTTTTTGCAGTGTCCTCTTGTTGATGCTTCCCCATAGGTTATATATTCCTTAATGTCTATTTTCTCTTTCCCTGATATGCATTTATATAGCATAATCAAGTCTCCTCTTTTCCTTCTCTCCTGTAGTGTTGGCAGATTCAGTTTTTCTAGTCTTTCTTCATAGCTTAGATCCCTTAAGCTTGGTACCCATCTTGTAGCGGCCCTTTGTGCTTTTTCAGTCTTACCTATGTGTTTTTTTGAGATGAGGATTCCAGACTACCAATGCATACTGCAGGGTTGGTCAGATGAATGATGTTATTATTTTTCTCAGCATGTCTTCATTTATATATGTGAATGCTATTCTCATATTAGCAAGCAGTGTATACATGTTACGTACTATCTTATTGATGTGGTCATCTGGAGATAGTTTGTTATTAATAATCACTCCTAGGTCCTTCTCCCTTTCTGATATGTGTAGGGTTGATCTTCCTAACTTATAATGTAATCCCAATCTGGTTTTTTCTCACTTTTACCAAACGTAATTACATGACACTTGTCCAAATTAAATTCCATTTGCCATTTATTGCCCCATTGTTTGTGTGTGGAGGGAGGTGGATGAAGCAACCAGAGGCCAATGACTATCCATGTTGTAGGAATAATCCTGTTCCATTGGCTGAAAACTATGTAGTATTAACTCAGACTTTTCCACCCACAGAAGTTCAGGCCCCTGGATCTGCGGCCCAAGAAGACCCGTGCCATCTGATGCAACATCATACCGGCAGATGAAGCGTCTCACACCTAAGATACCAAGAGGCAAATTTCCCACCTTGCAGGTATGCCGTCAAGGCATAAATAAACGTTGTGAATGTTTATTTTTTATCCCCCACTGAAATGTTTTTTATTCCCCCTGAAGAGTTATTTGGCTGCAACTGTGTATGTATATTAGATGACTGCAACTGTGTAAGAATGGTAGATGACTGAGTAATTGTGTAAGAATGTTAGATGACTGAGTAATTGTGTAAGAATGGTAGATGACAGTAATTGTGTAAGAATGGTAGATGACAGTAATTGTGTAAGAATGGTAGATGACTGAGTAATTGTGTAAGAATG
>JAGKTI010041953.1:0-10176 GCA_018397915.1 Birgus latro
TGGTGAGGGAGGTGGACTCTTATGTGTTTTTAGATAGTGACAGAACATTTAAACATCTCACACTGTCACTGGCTGTCTACGTGTATGTAAGTGACAGGGGAATCGTTCTGTTGTGTGCTGTGCTTCATTCCTCTCAACTAGACAAAGATTTTTCTCCCTTTTGCAGCTTATTTCCGTAGATCAGCTGAGGAAGGCACTATTACGGCTCTGCAGTCTTTCCGTAGCACATCTTCGTGATTAGCACCGCATTCTTAATTAATCTCTTGTCACAGCATAGCATGTAAGATGGAGAAATGACAATATCATGCTTTGTTAAATGCTCAGATAACTCAAGCAGTGTTGCTCGGATTTCAAGAAAACTTGTGAAACGATGGAGGGTCAGCATTGAGGTTGACCTTTTTTTTTTTTCTCCTAGCAAGGTCAGCTTAAATTGTTTTAATCTAATTTGCATCGACCTTGCTGTAAAAGTTCGGGGTACCCCTAAGATTATTAGTTTTGATTTTGAGAACAACCAGTTAAAGGTCAACGTCAAAAGGTAAGGTTAAAGTTTGACCTGTCTGTAATTGACTAGTACTGTACGTACTTGATGTTTGTTAGCATGTTTTGTACCTGGCTGTGCTGGGCTGGTGGTTACATTCACAGGTGGGGAGGGTCAAGCTTCAACCCACATACTCGCTGCTTGGTATAGAAGGAGAATGATGGAGGTGGGAGGTTGGAAGTGAAAGTCTCTGTTCCGCTGCAGAAAATTAATTACTTCATCCAGAGGACTTTATTTATTTATATTCTAGCGACCCAAATAAAAGAAATTTATGCAATTTAGGAAAGCCCTCCAGTTCTGAAGAGGTTAATGAATGTTCTAGCTTAGTAACCCTTCCAGTTTCGAAAAATTTCCTGTAACTTATGATAGAATTTTCGAACTGGAGGGGTTAGATGAAATAGCATTCATTCTCCATTACACTCTTTATTACTGAGGGACTCTTCCAACTCAAATAAAATTGGCCGGAGCTATTAAAGATAAAACAGTAATAATAGTAATAACAATAATAATAATAATAATAATGGTAATAAAATAATAATAATGGTAAAATTAACAACAAAAACAACAACAACAACAATAATAATACTTTTCAGAGGGTCTGTGGGGTCTGGTGAACAACGCTGGGGTCTGCTCGCTGGGGCCTGTGGAGTGGCTGCCCTTGGACGCCTTCAGGAGGGACGTGGAAGTTAACCTCTTCGGTCTGGTCGCGGCCACGAAGACTTTCCTGCCCTTCGTTCGCCAGGCTAAAGGTGAGTGACTAGAATGTGTAATGAAAAAAGTGTAAAATTCATCATCATTATTGCTATCTTCGTCATTATCCTCCCCTTCCTCCTCCTCACCATCATCATCATCATCATCATCATCTCAACATCACCATCTACATTTTCCTGAGCACCTCTCTAAGCACATACAACCATATCTAACCACACATCATCTCGCCATACTGTACCCTTTTTAACTACGCTGACACGATATAACTTCACCCCACACCACATAACTTCACCCCAGCCTACCTAACTACATCTCACACCATATAACTGCACCCCACACCACATAACTTCTCCCCACCCTACCAAACCACATCCCACACCACATAACTTCACCCCAGCCTACCACACTACACCCCACACCACAGAACTTCACCCCACCCTACCTAACTACACCCCACACCACACAGCTTTACCCCACCCTACCCAACCACTCTGTCCTGTTGATCATAACCTGTATCCCTCATAACTTCCCTTGTCTTCGCTCATTGTACCCCACTTACTCTATCCAGTCCATACTCCTCCCTGTCATGCACCTAAATTTTTGTAGTTCTTCCACCTAAACCTAGAGAAACGTTAGTCCTTTTGCTCTCCATCCTATTTCGTTAGCACTTCTTCGTGACTAGCACTGTACCGTTTTTACTTATCATTATTACCACAACAACTTGGATGCTAAAATGTGGTTACATGAAATTCAGTGAGCCTAGCGGTAGGGTAGCAATGAATTTTCTTGGTTATTAGTCAAATTAACCCTTCAATCTGACTACACTTCACACACACACACACACACACACACACACACACACACATTTTTTTTTTTTTTAGCTCGACCTAACCCCCTCTCCGCTACCCAGGACACTCTTATTGCCCTTTACCCTGCCTCTTCTTCCTTAGGTCGTGTGGTGAGCATTGCGAGTGTGGCGGGGCGGATGAGCTGTGGGTTCCTGGGGGCTTACAGCGCTTCGAAGTACGCCGTGGAGGGGTTCAACGATGCTCTCAGGTCAGTCAGGATAGTTTTTAGATGCTTTCAAGGATGCTCTCAGGTCAGGCGCTTTCATTGTCGGTGGCTTTACTTCCTCTTGACTTTATAAACTGTTAACCCCTTTTCTACGATGACGCATAGCCTTTCTAAAGTTTTTGCTGCCTCCAGATGGTTGAATTCACATCTGTCGTACTGATAGGGCCAATGAAGGCTATATGTAACCCAGTTTTTTCAGTAAATCTCTCCTAAGCTGAATAAAAATGTCTGGAGGTAACAAGAATAAAATATGGATACCATGCCGAACTGAAGGGGTCAAATTAGCCTGGTTTTTCTTTTAGTGCATGGAACAACACAGTCAGAATTTTGAGGGATTAGATCTAGACATGTAAATAATAGGACAGCCTGTGTAATATTACATCTTTACCTTGCTCTGACTAGACCACATTTGAATTGTTCAGCACAGTTGAGATTACCTGTACAGTAAAAGGGAGATAAATCCAGTTGGGTGCTCATAGGAAAATGACGAAACTTATATAGAAATTAGAAATGCCTCATGACGACAGACTTAAACAACTAACTTTTCACTGTTTGGAGAGTCGAAGAGTAAGGAGCGACAGTAGACCTGTTTAAGTGGCTGAAGGTAGTAATTTATTAAAGGAGAATATAATAATGTACTGATTATGCATAGCCAGGAGAGATCCTGTATTGGCTGCTGATTTGGATTTAACACTGCAGAGTAGAACTATAGTGGGTAAGCACTGGTTTGCCAACAGAATAGTGACTTGGAATATGCCAACAAAGGGCGTATTATCAAAGATCAATAAACTGAGCTTGGTTGATGGCTTCTAGTTGTCAAATTCGGAAGTCTCTTTAACTAGCAACCAAGGAAACTCATTTCTGCCACATGCATAGAGGCTCATGCAGCCACTATTTAATATTCACTTTGTGAGTGACCCAGTTCCATTAGAGGAAAGCAAACCGACTATAGCTGCTTAGTATCCACCAGCTCCGTTTAAAATCTGAAGAATACTCTTGATAAATCTATGCATAATTAAGACGGGGTATGAAATCTCACACTTTCCTGTGGTCAGACTGTGGTAATGCCAGCTAAAGCTTTGGCTGCGGTGACGTACTGCAAACTGACTGAAATCATCCATCCTAAGCAGGAATAAATACAGAATTCAGAATTCTTGACAAAGACTTTAGTTGATAGTCTGTAACATTTTTGATGCTCTAGGTGTTTCTTGAACATAGTAAAACTGTCTGACGTGAATCAAAGTATGCAAAGTAGGTAATTTTCAGTTAAATGGTTGAACTGACGATTGGTAGAGCAATAGACTTTTAGATTTACATCTGACTATTATCACTCATTCTTCCTGGAAGGCTTAACAGAGTAGAACATCCTTGTTGCGTTTTAGTAAAAAGAACAGGTTTGGTAATAGATCAGTGGATGAACGGAGCAAATTACCTAGCGATATTACAATAGTAGATGCCATTTCGAAAGAGTTTCTAGAATAAGTTAGAAATTATGACTGGAATGAGTTGAGTACAAGATGCGTCCTAGTCACCAGAGGACGTGACAGAAATGGGTACGATTATAATTTTTTCCAGTTTCTGGTAAAGCACTATGGGGTGAATCTTCCTTTCGTTCTGTCCTGTAAAGTTACCAAGTCAGATTCTATATTGCCCATCCTTTTTCCTGCTAGTTTCAGCTTAAGGGTTTGATGGGCGAGGGATTGTTTTTCTTTGTCTTTTTTTTACTATCCTTGTCTTCATCTGGTTTTTTAGTCATATGGTTGGCCAGGAAGTGCCTATAATTCATTCACCCTAACATGTCAAGGGTTCTCGTTCTTTTTATATATATATCTCGTAGCCCAGTGTTACAGTAAGAGAGCACTGGGCCTATGAATCCTCTGAACAGCACTTCTTCCTGACTAGCATCATATTTTAGTGTTCATCTCTTGTTGCAGCTCAGTAGTCATGATGAAGAGGTGTCAGTCCTGGGCAGGTTAAAGCAGACAGAGAATGAACGAGAGAGTTGTTTTCGTAGGAACTTCTGCCATACTAGATTAAATCTTTGTCATGCGGTTTTCTCTGTCATGCTGTGTTTATCGTTCTATTGTGTCATGGTGCATTTCATTCTAGTGTCATGTTGCCTGTTATTCTAGTGTGTCATGCTGCCTTTTATTCTGCTATTCTCTCATTCTAGTGTCATGCTGCTTGTCATTCTAGTGTTCCATGCTGTCATTCTAGTGTCAAGCTGCCTTTCATTCTAGCTGTCATGCTACCTTTCCTATCTAGTGTCATGCTGCCTTTCATTCTAGTGTATCATGTTGTCATTCTAGTGTCATGCTGCCTTTAATTTTAGTGTTATGCTGCCTTTCATTCTAGGGTATCATGCTGTCATTCTAGTGTTATGCTGCCTGTCATTCTAGTGTATCATGCTGTCATTCTAGTGTCATGCTGCCTGTCATTCTAGTGTGTCATGGTGTGCCCTCTCTTCACAGGCACGAGATGCTGCGCTTCGGAGTGAAAGTGAGCCTCATCGAGCCCGGCAACTTCGCGAATGGTACAGTATCACGCTCATTCTGCAGCACCGTCGCTCTTCAGCACTTTCACTCATACACCTTCACTTTGTTATACTTTAACGCTGTTAAACTTTCACAATTATACTTTCATTCTTCAGCACTTTCTGTTAAACTTTCACTTCACTCTTCAGCACTTTCACTCTGTTAAACTTTCACTGTTATACTTTCACTCTTCAGCACTTTCTGTTAAACTTTCACTTCACTCATCAGCACTTTCACTCTATTAAACTTTCACTCATCAGCACTTTCACTCTTTTAAACTTTCACTCTTCAGCACTTTCACTCTGTTAAACTTTCACTCTTCAGCACTTTCTCTCTTTTACATTTCACCCTACAATGCTTTCTCTCTTCAGAATTTTCACTCTTTTACCATTTCTTTCATTCAGCATTTTGACATTAATACAGTACACTTTCACTCCTCCATACTTTTCCTCACTCTCATTCTTCCCCACTCTCACTCTTCCCCACTCTCACTCTTCCCACTCTCACCCTTCCTCGCTCTCACTCTTCCTTACTCTCACTCTTCCCTACTCTCACTCTTCCCCACTCTCACCCACTCACTCTTCTCCACTCTGTCTCTTCTCCACTCTCACCCTTCCCCACTCTCACTCTTCTCCACTCTCACACTTCCTTACTCTTACTCTACCTCATTCTCATTCTTTCTCTCTCTCACTCTTCCCTACTCTCACTCTTCCTCACTGTCACTCTTCCTTACTCTCACTCTTCCCTACTCTCACTTCCCTACTCTCACTTCCCTACTCTCACTCCTCCCTACTCTCACTCCTCCCTACTCTTATTCTTCCTCACTCTCACTCTTCCACACTCTCATTCTTCCCCACTTTCACTCTCCTTACTCGTCCCTACTCTCACTCTTCCTCACTCCGCTCTTCCTTACTCTCGCTCTTCCTTACTCTAACCCTTCTCCACTCATTCTTCCTCACTTTCACTTTTCTCAACTCTCACTCTTCCCTACTCTCACTCTTCCAAGTCAAGGTTAAAGTAGTAAAATCTTGTACTTACAAATGCCACGTTAAATGTTCACATCTTCTAAATTCTACAAATGTCCTAAATCAGCCACTTTGTTACGAATGGTTCTCGTATTTTACATGATATACGAGTTTTTGTTAATACCAGGGACATGCACAGACTTTAATTTTATCACATATTATAAGCACTTAGATTTAACTACATATAAACACTTAACTTTTACAACTTTTTATCACTTGTATATCGACTGTTAATTTTTACCCGTAACCCCCAAAATTATTATTGTATCATATATGAAAAAAAAAAATTACACTTTAAGCATAGACTGTGATATATTTGTCGTAAAGATATGTCGGCACCAACATTAACGTATGGGTAAAAGAATTTGTTATGGCATGAAAGCGAGAAGCCAAGAGTATCAATAGTGGAACGGGGAATGCTGTATTGAGGAATGAGAGTGTGTGAAGGAGTGGACGGGGTAAAATGCAGTGTATGGTAGTTTGCGAATGTGTGGTGTTGATAGATATTTAGATACGGTTACATTATAAAGAGAAGGGATGTAGAGAGGGTGGTGAAAGGGTGTACAGTATGTGAGGCAGGTGGAAGATGGGACGTGATAAATGAATATGATAAATGAGTGTTATGTTACATGGCTATGATAAATGAATGTTACGATAAATGTCTGTGATAGATGAGTGCTATGATAAATGAGTGTTATGATAAATGGAAATGATAAATGAGTGGTAAAGTGAGGTAAGATGTATGGAAATAATGATAAGGCAGGGAAACTGATGTAGATTCTGGTTGACTGGATGAAATGGGGACAAAGGAACATAGGATAGGGGTTTCTCTCTCTCTGCTCACAATAAGATTCTCATTATCAAGTCTTAAGTCATTGCTTCTGTTCACTCTCTACCCATGGCAGAGAGTGGGTCATGGAAAGGGTTTGTCACCGCACGAAGACTATTCTCGTCATTTAAGGAGGTTCCCTAGCGCCTCTTCCTCATCGATTTATGTTCAGAGTTTGCTTTGGTGATTCTAGGCTTCTCTAGACTGCATAAGTAACAGTGTCATTTCGGACTGTTTCTATCGCACTCTATCTTTGAAGTAACATCCCACTACTGGATAATTGGTTCTCAGGCTTCTCTTCGCTGCTGACGACGTAATGGAGGAGGTGGCAGAATTGTGAGGGGACGCAGCAGTTACTGGAGGATGAATTGGCTGGCGATTGGTATCCCTAGCCCTCCTATAGGAACACGCATCTTCGCTACAGCTGACGTGGTGGAGGAAGAGGTGACGGGGCAGAGGGATAGGTCGGAGGAACAGATTGATTGATTCCCGAGCTCAATTAAAATACCTTCAGCACTAATAAGATTCTTATATTCTTCTTCCGCACCCACAGGAACGCGTCTCTTCGCTACGGACGACGTGGTGGAGAGGGAGGTGGCGGGACTGTGGGATAAATTGAACGAGGACCTGAAACACCAATATGGCCGCCCCTTCTGCACTAAGGTTGAGGGCTTCATGAAGAATTTTAGGCGATGTGGGGTGAGTTGAGCTTTACCTGCCGTCCTTTTGAACTTTTAGCTTCGGTGGGCGCTTTTAAGATAATATAATGGTCTTGCGGTAGCTGTGGTACAAAGCTAAATTTCTGATTTCTCCGTGAAGGCGTTAGGCGAGGTAACCTTTGTCTGTATGTATGTGTGTTCTCTCTCTCTCTCTCTCTCTCATCTTTGTACTTGGGTGGCTTACTTTGAACCAAATAAACTCTGCCAAGAAAGAGGTATTGGTTCGTATTTCGCAGTCAAAGGGTTAAGTTCCTGTCACACCAGAAGGTATGTATTAGCGCCGTGAAAGTTTACAACTCGTAGGAGGATCTTTGGGCCTCAGGTAACGGGCTGTCAAATCAATGCCCTGAGTCGGAACCTAAATTCAACCCAACACGCAGATGAAGGGGCTGACGCAGACGTACCCAAACTAACCAAAATTAATCCAGACAAATCAAATCAAACCAAACCAACTTTAACTAAACCCAACCTAGGCTAACCCAGCCTAACTGCCATCTTTTTATTCAAGGCTCGCGACATCAGCCCTGTCCTGAACGCGCTGACGGAGGGGCTGACGCAGGAGTACCCCCAGACCCGTTACTGTCCCATGTGCCCGCTGACGTACCTGATGGCTTGGGTCAACACACACCTCCCGGAGCCTGTGTATGACGGCTTGGCGTGGGTCCTGGCTAGGCTCATGTTGAAGAAGGGGGAGGTGTAGAAAGGGAGAGCCATCTGTGTGTGTGTGTGTGTGTGTGTGTGTGTGTGTGTGGTGTGTGTGTGTGTGTGTGGTGTGTGTGTGTGTGTGTGTGTGTGTGTGTGTGTGTGTGTGTGTGTGTGTGTGTGTGTGACTTCTTGTACAACTCTGGAGGTGCTAAGTGATTCTCCCATTTGTATGATTTTGGTAATATTTTGGCACTAGACTGAATAAAAATTTTAAGGGGTTTATTAAGGAGGTTTTTATTTTTATTATGATTATTATTACTACTACTACTACTACTGCCACTAGGCCAACTACTACTACTGCCACTAGTTTATTTATTTGTTTGATATTTTCTTTTGGTGATATGCAGTCGTGAGCGATAATTTCTGCTCGTCTTCTGCCATCATCCCAGACTGAAAGGATACACACACACACACGAGGGAATATGGAGGACTTCACCGGATCATGAGGTGGTTGGACAACAAGTAAATGAATCAATAAATAATGATGAGTTACTTGGGCTGAAAGGGTTTATAACTGATGGTGTCCTCGCAATACACGAAAATTCGCCATGAGAAAAAAAAATCGCTCAATGCTGTTCGTTAAGATAAGGCGGAATGTATGTACCACCTTCATATGCACCGGATAGGGATGCATCGCTTGAGTTACGTTCTCTCCCGGGGAGGCGGTACGGAGTGTAATGACGGATGACAAGTGACGAAATAATAAGAATAACAGTAAAATCGTCACACTGGGTATAAAATGTTGTTGTTCCTTAGCTTGATTTTCGTCCTTATGCAGCTTATTTTATGTAGCTCAGTGGCAGGAAAAGACAAGATTACGTTACTGTTCGCATTTTTTCCCTGCAACAAATATTTCGAAATGGGAACTATATATCTTGCGTTGTATCAAGTTTCTTCTGCATGGTATTATGATAAGAATAACGGGCATACACATTCATGAAAATGTACTGAAGAATACTATGAAGCATTTTGTCCATTCATGCCTCAAGACATAAAGATTCTCAGATATTTTTTTTTTTTAGCACGTGTACGTTTTAGAAAATGTCCATATTACTCTTCCGCCACTTCGAATCCTGAATGTGAGACAAGCGAGAGCGAAGCAGCAGCCAGACACTCGACCTGTTTGGTGGGTGCGTGAGAGAGGTGGGGACGGGAGAAGGAGAGGTAGGAGCAGCCAGTTCTCATAGATTTCCTCCTCCCATACCAATCGTTAACTCCAATAACCCTCACTTCCCATAGCAATCAATCCCAATAACTGGGCTTCTCCCATAGCCTCGCCCCTCCCACGCAAATAGTTACAAGATAGACGAAATACCAGCTACTGCTTCGCTAGCCCAAGTCTCGCATTCAGTGGTTCGAACGGGCAAGGTGTGTAACGCGGAACATGCTTCGAAGTTTTTGTAAGTGAGGCGGTTTAGTTGTGTGTATCTGGTGCTTCGTGGCGGGTGTCTTCAGGCTGCTTTCACCGTTCCTATACTCTTTTCACTTTAACCTGTCCTAGATTCTCGTCCTTTCGCAAGTACTGGTAGAAAAGGACAATACTACGGCTCTGCATCCTTTCCATGCCACTTCTTGACTAGCATCAAAATCTAAGGTTCATCTCTCGCTACAACTCAACACGCCAAGATGGAGGGATGGCAATTTTAGGCCAAGTTAAGAGTAAAAAGAGTACAGTTTTGTTCAAATTCTAAACAAAGGAACCGTAACTCCTATATTTACATTTTCATAATTTTGGAAGTGGTGTTGGCTACCGCAAGAAATATCACCATGGAAATTAATAGAACAGTTACCATGATATCCTAATTGAGCTCCGTACTTGCTCAGTGTAGCCTACCATGTTGGCGAACGAACGAACCATCAGAAAGAACATTATTACAAAGGTTACCGTGGAAACTACGAGCATAGTGAGTTCTGCGTATCCCAAGTGAATCTGACCATGTGTTTTTTTTTTTTTTTCAAATTAATTGTGTAGAAGTGATCTTCAGTGACGAGAAAAAAAAAGCATAACCTGGGATTTATTTTTTCAATCGTGGAAGGAAAT
>JAGKTI010041954.1:0-10176 GCA_018397915.1 Birgus latro
AGTCTTTCCATATCTTGCGTTACAACACTTTTCCAGGTGTTCTTAGGTCTTCCTGGCGGTCGACGTCCCACCACTTCCAGTTCCTCTGCTATTCTCACACAGCTCCCTTCCTCACTCCTCCTCACGTGACCAAACCATCTAAGCCGCTTCTGCCTCAAGATGATATCGAGATCCTCCACCCCGGATCTTCTGACTACCTCCTCACTCAAAACTCTGTCCTCCCATCTCACTCCCGCCATGTATCTTAACATTCTACGATCAGTACTCCTCAGAACATTCATCAGTCTATCTGTTCACACCTTATCGAGTCTTCTAATGTCATATACAAGCTCTGTCACACACAAACATAACTAATACAACACTTAAGCCTTCACCTACATCACTCCTGCGGACGACCCTTCCCAATATGTACTTCGACAGCGTGAGGGTGTGTTAATTCTGGTTAGCACTGTCCTTCCGAGGAGATGGTCCGGTATGCAGCTGACTTAATATGGACCGGTGCAGATACAAATACAGACAAGCATAAAGTAGTTAAAGAAGAGGAAACACTGCCATCAAATCTCAGTCCTGTTCATTAGCTCCTCTGCTGCTGTTCGTACATTGAGGTATTATATTCATTTTTACACTCGACGATTTTCTTCAGGTTATGATTCCTAGCAGTCAGAATTGAGTGTTTCCTTAAATAAACCTGTCACTGCTACTGGTACAAATGAAGTCAGTCAGAGGGCTAAATGCGATGACAGGCCCTATTTTAGATGACACAGGAGCGTTTTTGAGCTTTTCCTTTACAATTTTTTTTTTCACAGTACACCTAAGAATTGTATGATATATCATTATAATCTCGATCAGTTAATGTACATACAAAAGGATATTTGCGTATACTGTGCAGGATAAATCACGAAGAAAGAGTCACTTATAATGCAACACTTTAAGAACAAACACGGCGTATATGCACCACTAAGCGTTCTCCTAACCTTATGCACGTGAGCTGGCTCCCCCGAGCGACTGCGTACACTCGCTCTCCTGTCCTAGGCGACAATGAGCGGTAGGGATCACTCAATGAACAGTGCCTCTGGCACGCACTGTCAGGGTTGACAACAGGCAGCCCCATAAAACCGCGGCAGACATCCCCAGAAAACAGCGGCATACACTTCAAAATTAGCCGTCATATTTTATCCGTTAAAATCTTTCCTTTGATATTCTCTTTGACCGAAGAAATACACTGAAGTATACATAAACGGTCTCTAGATTTCCTTGTGCCTGTGTAAGCCGATGTACTCTTCAGTTTAACGTATTATTAAGTCCAGACTTAGAATAAAAATTATGATTCCAGCCGAAAGAAAGTATTACATTTTAAGAGCAGGAATATTTGCTTGTTTAAACGCAATATGAATCACGCTTGATCAAGGTTATAAAAATGAGATAATATGATCTTGGCTCCATAGAAACTTCAATACAATTAATGAACGACAGTTATCGTCATATTTCACCTAATGCAACTTACAAAATGTATCAGTAAGATAATATAATATAATATAGCCTACTTTGTACGTACGAAAAGCATACATGAGGGGGAAAAGAGCATATTCCCCAAATAAATAAAGGTAATAATAAAATCAATAAATTCATTATAGGCGCCGCTGTCCGCCTTTTCAATAGCAAACCAAAACAAGGCAAGTAGCAGCAGCATATTTGTACGCCTCTGCTCGCTCTTCGATAGTAGCGCTAAACTGCTGTGCTGGCAACATTGCACACTGGCACCCTGAGCAGCCTGACACTGAAGCCTAACTAGTTGCCTGGCCGACTTTTTATCAGCTCTTTCTTAGAGATGTATTTAGCCTTTTGTACTTCAATATCCTCTTGTATGTCAATACTGAAATTATATAAAAGTTATCCAAGGGAATAATGAGATGTAATATGCCCAATAAACTGATAAGGCTGAGGTGCAACAAAGCCTCCCATGTCACCTACCACACAATCACTAGTGCGCCCGCTAGAGTTGTCTCATCTTAAGTAGCTAGAAATGTAGCTAATATATAGTGCTCCATATCACTGATCACTCTAGTAGGGAGAGGCTTTTTCATGGGTAGCGCCGCGTAGTTTGTTTGCCCGCCTTGCACTACACCCGGCACCCGTGCCTTTTGAAAACAGCCTATGAATTCGGAAAATATAGTGCCATGGTCCACTGCGCAGCTAAAATATAGTGCCATGGTCCACTACGCAGCTAAAATATACTGCCATGGTCCACTGCGCAGCTTACGGAAGCAACGGCGAAACAGAAACAGCAAGCTAAGAATAGCGTTCCGATTGCATTTCCATTATGCAGGCGACGCGTACAGGTGTTTCAATGTGGCGGCCAAAGTCACACGCTCGCTGCGGAAACAGCCCCTCTATACTACAAAGTTCAATGGCTCCACATATTCTATTCAAAAACTGCAATAATATTTAAAATATTATCAAAACTTTGATTCAATCCCTCCGAAATACAGCTAGATTTCCTGTCACTTAATGTAAAAAAAGAAAAAAAAGAAAAGAAAGAAAATGTTGCTAAAAGGAAGTGAATGTCTTCGTATATGTTGCACAAATGAACGCTAAATTGGCAACTCTTTGATTGACGCATTTCTTCATTGTAGCTTTTTTTTTTTTAAAGTCGGCCCGAGCCGGGGGGGGGGGGGGGGGGCGCTACCTCCCACATCGCAATCTTCCGAGTTCCACCAGGCTGAAGTAATAAACATTTTTGCAAAGCAATTCTTTACATTCTGCAATTCTTCGGCTTCCTTTTTGATAAGCAATTGTAAGTTAATGCAAACAAAACTCTCAAGGGTTTTTATATTATAAAGGTCAGAATTACATATTCCATTTAAAAAAAAAATCTATCTATCTATCCATTGCCAGACGCCTCAAACCCGTAAGAGGTGGCCACAAACAAATCGCCTCCTTATCACCCTATCCAATGCCACTTCACTGCCTTGCTCCCAGCTTACACCCCCCTCTCATAAAACTCTCCACTCCATCCCTCCATCTCATCCTTGGCCTCCACTCCCTCTCCCCCTCCACTTCACTCGCAAACACCCTACTCGCCAGTCTTTCACTCTTCATCCTCTCCACATGGCCAAACCACCTCAGTGTATCTCTCCTATCACATCCACATTCACACCACAACACTCCTCACTTCCTCATTTGTCATGTAACTCCACATGCTCATCTCAGATAACTCATTTCCACTGCTGTCACTCTTGATTTGTGTCCATCCAACAAGGTCCAAGCTTCACTTCCATACATTAGAGTTGGTATCACATTATTGTCATGCAGTGACTTTTTTTTTACCTCTATGCTCACGTCCCTGTTTCTTATCACTGCTGTCGAGTAACCAACAACCATTCTTCCCTGTTGTACCCTTTCAAGTATTTCACCCTCTAAATTTCCATCCTTACTCATCACAATACTTAAACGCACTCACATTTTCCACTTCCTCCTCATCCAGCCTAACTGTACGTTGAGTGACTTCATTTCTCGCAAAGGCCATAACTTTACTCTTCCCTACATTCACCTTTAGATTCCGTTTCTTACACAGACTCCCAAACTCATTCACCAAGCCTTGCAGTTCCCCTTCGTCTTCACTTAACAATACAGTATCATCTGCAAACAACTGTACAGGGAGTTTCCAAACACTGCCCTCATAATAGGGTCGCTCCAACATCCACTGCCCTACCTTTTATCTCCCTTATAACCCCATCCATATACAGATTGAACCACCGTGGGGATATGACACAACCCTGTTTCAATCCAACAGTTAGACAGAAAAATTCACTCTGTTCACTATCCACACGCACTGCAGCCCTTTCTAAAGTTATTTACATAGACGTTCCGCTAAATGAATTTCACCATCGTTCCCCATTGAATTTCCACAGGCCTGTAAGGTAACGATGTGCGACACCTTCGTGCGGTGGTTGCCATCGAAACATGTGAGTGGCTCCACCGTCTGGTTATGCAAACGTTCCTGAATTCCCTTTCTGTTCTCGGCAGGGGAAGGGCAACACAATTTCAGCCTGGCGTCAACCAGGTTCATGTTTTCTTGAGCCTGAGACGCAAAAAACAATCCTCTCATAGTCGAGGCACCCTTATCCTTCAATTCCCGCTAATGATAGTTAATTTTGTTCACCTGAGAGTGAATCCTTGGATCCTCAGTGTCCTGGCTCAAGATTAACCCTCTCATGGTCCAATCTCTGGTAATGTATTGTGTTCCGACTAACGCCACACTGTCTTATGCAACCGAGAGTGAGTCATGGGAGCCTAAGAACTGATATGGGCATAGTTTGTATTAATATCGCTGTTGTTGACGTTCATCGATCCCAGTTTGTCTGGTCGTGCAGACCCATCAACAGCAAGCAAGCAACTACCCTTGCAGGGGTGCACCGTACAGTGAACCGATGACCCCTTGCAGCTGACAGAGCCTAACCACAGCGAAGCACGATGAATAGTGTGGAGGTTTGGTTCCTGGATGGACTCTGCATTTGCGTCTCTCCACCCAGTTAGCAGGGGCAACATAGCACGATCCGCTTCACCCCGTAAACTGGTTTTATGGTTACCACCTACAGTTAGAAATGGTTTCCTGGGTTACAGGAATACATCAGACTTGTCACTCAGTGTAGAGCCACCTGAATTGGAAGCAATAGTACTGAAATGCGAGAGGCAGGAAAGGGAGAAGTAGGAAGAGAGGAGGGCAGACACTGGGATGGAATAAAAAAGGGGAAGGAAGTAGGCAACACTATATCAAGTCAGTGGATGGTGGTCGCCACCTCCTACCGCCTGAACTTTTATCGTACAAAAGGATAATATGAGTCACAGTCTAAATGGCTTTGGAGAATTCGTGACGCCCCTTCCCTCGTGATTTATTCTGATCGTTGCATCTCGTTATTCTCATGAATATTATTGATGCAAACTATGTCGATATTAGGACAATATAAGTAACAAGCAAGACAATGTTAAAGTGTAATGTGTAAAGCAGATCACTAAGAGAAAGGTGGTGGGAAACCTCTTATGGCACCTAGATTACAATTCTAAGGTGCATTCGACAAAATAAATCGCCGAGGAACAGGTACTGCGAAATCTCCGGAGCAGACGAAAATACTAGCGCGTTCGTTTATGCTAGATCTTTCTTCGCATCATTTATTTATTCTTTAATCTTACTCCTAAACCCACGGCCACAGTCGCAAACTAAGGCATCCCCACAAAATAAAAATTCCAACTTCAGGTGAGTTCCCAGTTGAGGGCAATTTTCGAACAACCCTGCATATGACAGTTTAACTAGATGTCGAAGAGGACTTGGAATGAATGCTTATCGACATCACCAGGTAACTGAGCCAGATCCAGTCTTACCCTAGAACAGGCGTAGGTCCCAAAACATAAGAACAGTTCCTTCCCTAAACACAAATTTTTATTTGCAGGAAGAGGAAGAGACAAGGAGAACCCCACACTCTCCTTTCTTTGTCCTTCATGCATAAACAAAAAACAATAGCCCTTCAAAACTGTCCTCTCGTAACAAAGATAATTTCCTGCAGAATGAATAAGGGATGTATGTTTGTTACCTTACCAGACTTTTTGCCTGTCAACTTGTACCATTTCTACTTGCTGGAAGCTTGTTCTCAATCAGCCTGTCCCAGAGAAGGATGACCATTGCCAGTCTTTTAACCATCGTCCATTAGCTTTAACATCCTGCATTTCTAAAGTTTTTAAATCTATTCTTAAGCAAAGGAAAATTAAAACGCCTTTTCTATTATACTCTTTCCAATCGTCAATATGGGTTCCGCCAGGGTCGCTTTAATGGGCGATCTTCTCACCATCTCTCAGACTCCTGGTCATCCTCCTTTCGCGACTAGCGAGAGCTTTCCCATTGCACTTGACATCTCAAATGCTTTCGATCGAATCTGGCATAAATCTTTAATTTCCAACTGCCCTTTTACGGTTTCTATCTTTCTTTCTGTGCCTTCGTCTCTAGCTTTCTTTTCGGTCGTTCTATAGCCGCTGTTGTATGTTGTCATCATTCTTCTCCTAGGGCAGGGGTCGGGGAACAGGGGTATATTACTCCAAATGAAGTCAGTCTAAAAATGTGGGGGGAAATGCGTGCGGTAAGAGAGGTAATGCGTGCAGTACACACACACACACACACACACACACACACACACACGCACACACACACATAAATAGATAGACAGATTTAGATATATATATATACTTGTAGATATATGTATGCATGTTTAAAATACCGTGAGTAGCATCATATTCTGGTGTTAATCTCTTGCTATAGCTCAGCATTCAGTGTGGGGAGATGGCACATTTACGGTGCTGGGGAGCCGACGAGAAGACAGTGGCAAGAGACATGGCACTGCATTCTCGTGGGTTAAGGAGGCTCCCTGGCACCTCTTCTTAATCACTTTATTTTTGAATGCGACTGGTTCATATCCTTGTGTGTGCCGTTAACCCCCGTGAGGTGTTTTGTTCATCTAATTCTTGCTAACTCCAGACGAAATTATAAAGATGTGGCGAAACCTCTTGTAGTGAAGCGTCTGGTGAAGGCTACATATAACCTCTCTATGTCGAAAAATCCCAGTAAAGCTACAAGAACTGTTTTGAGGTATCGACAAAAAAATAAATAAATTAATAAAAAAAATTACGTACGGTAATCCGAGTGAATGGGTTAATGAACACGATGCGATATTACAACTTACATATCACATAAGAGTATGGTAAGGTGTAATAACAAAATAAATTGCTTAGGAGAATGTGTTATGGGACCTCCAAAGCTAACGAGAATAAGAGCTCTGAAATGATGTTAAAATCGTTTAAGTGATCAACAGACACTTACTGTACACCAGAGTCCTTGCTTTAATAAATAAATAAATAAATAAATAATAATAATAATAATAATAATAATAATAAAATAGGTCCGTAGTGTTCGTGGCACAGGTGGGTCCGTAGCATCTCTTTCTTTGTGATTTATTTAGCTTATTTACGCCTCAAGATTAGGCTGTACGTTATTTATGTGGTTTAATATCGACCTAGTTGGTATCAGCAGTAATCAAGAGGATACTGAAGTGTAATGTGCAGAATGAATCGGTAAGGAAGAGGCGTTACGAAATCTCCAAAACCACCTATAGCTCGACAGCTTCCCCCTTCAGACCAAAAAACCATGTTCCTCAGATTTATTCTTGACACCTACAGGCAATAATGCTTAACTTAGGAAAGGACTCTCGTACTGAATCCGAATATTCTATCAAGAGCCAAACAGAATCATCCGTGTATTAGAAGACTATGGCAAAAGTACGTCCTCGGGTTGAACTATATAATATTTTTCTCACACCCATGGAGGCGGCCAAATCAATGTGTGTCCCTAACCTTGTCACTCACTCACTCACTTACTGAGTCCCTGTACCTTTTTAGGATGGATGAAATCTGAAAATGTGGATCCGTAGAGTTTTGTAAGCGTGCATGCGAAGTGGGTCTGTGGTGTGTCTGAGGGACTGTCCAAATACACAGGACACATTATGGGCTATGTTTGGGTGATGGATACGTTTGGAATGGGTGCAGCTATCAAAAGCATTTTTGCCTCATTTTTTCTAAATAAAATCCCTACAATTTTATTATGAAGTTTTTGGTAGTTGTATGAGTTGGGGAAATGTATACACAAGCAAAATTACACTCGAGAGAATTGACTGGAGACAGCGAAAATATAGGATGTCCCAAAATATATGTAAGAAAATTCCCTATGTTATTCTTGGCGTATAACAAACGCTATATCAACATGAATGCAGTTTTTCATGGGATGCGGTGATATAGTGACTGACGATGATTATTATATTCGGAAATGGTCCCCTTCGTAACTCTTCCATACGATCATTAGTAACTAAAGGTCCGTAAGGTCTAACAATTGGACTCATGTCGATGTAGCATTCAGATTTAGCCCAGTATTAACCTCCTGAAGTCTGTCACACGCTTGCCCGGACACCCTGCATAAAATACGACATTGTAGTGAGGGGAGATTTTGGAATTTTCGCTTACGTCACCGTTCTTTGTAAGGGTTGGGCGAAGGAGGAAAATGTTCAGCTCTCACACAGGATATTTCAGTTATATTTTTCCTTTAATGTAATCCTCTAATTCCTGTGAATCTCTCTGGTGAAAATTAACACAAAGCCATCTGTGATTCAGCTGAAGAAAATCGTCTGGCGTTAGTTGGAATGGAATACTATAGTTGCCCAGATCATGAGAGTTTATGGTGACAGTATTTACATTCTCAGGTTCTCATAACTTACTCTCACTCGAATTTAATCGTGTAGCGCTAATTGGCAACCTCTGATTACCTCACACCGGATATGTCACAAAAACGGTCAGCGTTTTATCCGTAAGTTACAGTCGGTATCAAAAATCTTATCACCTCTACTGTTTCTCTCTACACGGACTTTGAGCAGTATCACTCAGATTTACCCTGAGCTGAATAAATCATCTTATGTCAGTTGGATGTCCCGATCGTGAGAAGGTTGTACATATTAGTGCATATAACTATTTCAGGTTCTCATGGCTTATTTCAACTGAATAAAATCGTCCGATGTTAGCAGGAATCAATTACTAAAGTTTATTGACCATGAGAGAGTTAACATATTCCTCTTAGCAATGTATGGCTGGTACTGGAGTGGGGCGACTTCACTTGGTGGGATAGGTGTAATCAGGTGGCTCCTCTGCCCGGTTATATAAATGTCCCTCAGCTCCTTCCTTATCCGCTGAATGGTTGGTGATGGATGGAAAAAATAACAGCTTCAGCCTGCAGTCCACCACGTTTACGTTAAGCTGAGCCTGGGACCACAACAACAACTACATGTCTCTCTTGATGTGCAGTCTGAGATTCAGTCTCGTATGACTCAGTGTGAGATGACGCAGATCCTCTGGGGTTGGTTGGAACAAAATACTAAAGCTGTCCCAACCATTAGAGATAATAATTATTTCCCTCTGTTTCCTGTATGTCACTGCTAATGTGGCAATTATGACTCTGAAATTACTTATCACTTCCCCACAACCAAACTAAGTCGCTTGATATTAGATGGAACTTAATACTGTGACCTCTGGGGCCATGATAGAATTATCGACAAGTATTAACACTCTCTGACCCAACCAGTGTCAATACGGGCCTCTAAAAATGCCTTAATTTAATGCACATCTTCTTCCCGAGGATCGTTAACAGGGACTATAAACTTTTTGGCAAGTTCCAGTATCCTGTAGAATACATCATGCAACAAACTAATAAACATTCTGGTCCTATTCTAGAGCTGGGCGAGCAGACACAAGCGGGAAACAAATAATGGCCAAATATGGCCGGCCAGTGAATAGAACTTTTTTTTTTTTAATTCACGGACTCGTGTTAAATAATGCTCCACCGCCACTCTCTTACGATATTACTACTACTACTACTACTACTTATTATTATTATTATTATTATTATTATTACTATTGTTATTACCAGCCGCGAGAGCGAAGCAGCTATTTTCAGTTTGTGTGTTTGTCTGTGTGTCTGTTAGCACGATAACTTCGCAACCGCTCGAGATATAATCACAAAATTTTACAGGTGTCTAGTAGGGGAAAAAAAAATCTGTCACGAGTTCGAAATTGGTGAAAGCAGGTCACGCTCATATTCAGAGTCGCGCTAAATGTGGATCAGCTCGCGGCTGGTGTGATTCCCCCCTTGTGGGGCCCTCTTGTTATTATTATTATTATCATTATTATTATTATTATTATTATTATTATTATTATTATTATTATTGCCATTATTACCTCCACCATGGAGGTTATGTTCTACCCCGCGTGGGTTTGTTTGTCTGCCTGTCTGTCTTTTAGCAAGATTACTCAAAAAGTTATGAATGGATTTAAATGAAATTTTGTGCAAGGGTGGGCCACGGGCCAAGAAAAAAAATATATACAGATATATTAAATTTGGGGCCGCATTCGGATCCAGAGTATCCCGCACAATACCTCCAAAAGTTCTCAATATTAATGAAACTTTGCGGAAAGATGTCATGGACCAAGAAGATTTTGAGGCGGATCCGGATCCGGATCTAGGTTCTATATCCACGGATCAGGATCCGGGATTGACCAAAAAGTTATGAACGGATTTTGACGAGATTTTGTGGA
>JAGKTI010041955.1:0-10176 GCA_018397915.1 Birgus latro
GAGGGAGAGGTGTGAAAGGAAAAATAAATCGCTAAGGTGGTGGTGCTACAGAGCGTCCTTAAGCTACCTAGGCCCGTATGCACGTCGGTTAGAGAAGCTCCCTGACACCTTTTCCTTTAGTGATTTATTTTGCTTATTACACCTTACTGTCTTCTTCTGTGTTATATAAACCTTCCATTATCGCCATAATCTGCAAAAATAACGTACAGAACTATATTAACCAGTCATATCCAGAAATAAATCGCTCAGGAAGAGGTGTTAGGGAACTTCCTTACCCGATGAGAACACATACACTCGTCCTCTGTGCAGATCATTCATTTTCTCTGCTTCATTATGGATGCAGAAGCAGAGGAGGAAACTAAAGGAAGGGAAAAAAATGAGGGGAGGAGGAAGGGGGGAAATGAGCGACAGAGGGAAGGGAAGGAAAAAATGGAGGGAGAGGGGAAAAAACATGGAGGGAGGAAGGGAAGGAAAAAAATAAGGAAGTGAGGGAGGGAGGGGAAGAAAAAATGAGGAAGTGAGGGAGGGAGGGGAAGAAAAAATGAGGGAGTGAGGGAGGGAGGGGAAGGAAAAAATGAAGGAGTGAGGGAGGGAGGGGAAGGAAAAAATGAGTGTGAGGGGAAGGAAAAAATGAGAGAGTGAGGGAGGGAGGGGAAGGAAAAAATAGAGGGGAAAAAAATCGTATGCAGAGGTGGGACGGACAAGCGGTACATCACGCCACGGCCACAATTCACGGTGCTGGTCAAAAATAACCATTAATCGATCAGAGCTAAAAGCCGAAATTAGCCTGCCATTTATTCCCGAGCGGTAACAACAAGGTAGTTAATTGACTCATTTAATTACATGATGCATATGACCCCCAAGGACCAGGTCAAGAAGAGTGATGCGAGTTGATTGACAAGCACGGCAATTATGCTCCGAGATTGTAAGGGTCTCGATTACCCCTGGTTTGGGCTGAGAGAGGGAGCCAGAGGGGTAAGATTGAGATGGAAGGGGTAAGGAGGTGGAAGGGGAAGAGCCATGGAAGAGAGAGGGAAGGGTAGGAAGGAGGGGGAGAATAGAGGAGAGAGGTAGAGTTGGAAGGAGGATGGGGAATGAGAAGAGGAAAAAGGGTAAGGACAGGTACGTGTATTACAAGTTGAGGTACAGGTTGAGGGACATAGAGAGGCAAAATTGAGATTGAATAGGTAAGGAAATGGAAGGGGAGAGGGCAGTAACCAAGAAATGAAGGAAGAGGAAGGGATAGAAAGAAGAAAAACAGTGGAAGAGGAAGAAGGAACAAGGGTAAGGAGGACAGGGAGTGTTGGTTGTTGTGCTGGCTGAGAGAGGGAGCTGGAAGGGTAAGACTGAGATTGAAGGAGTAAGGAGATGGAAGGGGAGAGGGGAGGAAAGTGAAAGGATAGGGGGGGGTAGGAAGAAAAAGGAAGGGAGAGATAAACAAGGGGAAAGAAAAGAAAGACAAGTATGGCAAGTCGGAGCACTGTCTAAGAGATATGAATAAGAATGCTTGGGTAATAATATGGAAGGGGAGAAGAAAGGGGAGATGGTGAGAAGAAAAGAAAGGAGAGGATGGGGTAGAAACCTGAGGGAAAGACTTGGAAAGAGAAGGACATGAAGAGGGAGAGGAAGGGACAAGGAAAGAGGGATAAAGACTGCAGTTTGAGGCGCAAGGTGAGAGGGGGCCAAACTGAGATTGAAGGAGTAAGATGGAAGGAACATTAGCCAGGGAAGGGAAAGGAAGGGGCAGGAAGGAAGGGAGAGGACAAGGTGTGGTAGGGGAAGATGAAGGGGGAGACTGGGAAGGAGACATCAAGGGAAAAAAAAAGTCAAGAATGGAAGAGAGTAGAGCAGGAAGGGGAACAGGGAAGGGCAAGAAGGGGAAAATAGGAGAGGAAAGAGGGAGGGACAAGGAGAGGTAGAGGATAGGGCAAAAATTAGTGCATGGTGTGCAGTCTGAAAGGGATGTAAAGGGAAAAAGGGTGAAGGGGAGAGGGATATTTAAGGAGGGGGATCTTTAAGGAGAGGTAAATGAGGGAGCAGTAAAATGAGAGGGAGGAAAAGGGAGAGGGAGAAGCAAGAATAGGAGGAGGAAGTATGGGAGTGAGAGGCAAGTGTGGGAGAATTAGGTAAGATTGACAAGCAAGACTTTGGTTTGTGTGCGTGCGTGCGTGCGTGCGTGCGTGAGCGTGCATGTGTGCGTGCGTGTGCGTGTGCATGTGAGTACGTGTGCGCGTGCGTGTGTGTTGTGTAATATTAGTTTGTGTGCATGTCCGTTTTGTGCAGTGTTTGCGTTTGTATCTGTTTTGTATGTGTTTTGTGATGTGTGCCGGGCGTGAATGTATTTCTTGATGTTTGGTAGTTTATTGTGCGTTTTATGTAAAGTGTGTTTGCGTCTGTGTTGTGTATTGATCTTTCGTGTATGGTTGGGTTTTCTATGTGGGCGCATGTGTGTGTTTTTTTTTTATACTTTTGTATGCACATTCTTGTTAAACATTTGCCAGTATATATGTGTGCCATGTAACACGTGTTGTTGGCTTGCGTGTGTGTGTGTTCAGCGCAATATGTGTTTTGTGTATTGTGTATTCGCGTGACCGTACATATGCAGCTTTCTTTGCCCCCGGAACAGCAAATTTTTACTCTCATACCCATTCCTCACGTTTACAACCCGCATTCCGTGGACTTCCATCACGTAATCTTCTAATACAACCCGCTGCGTAAGTTCCTGATGCACGGAGTCCGTCAATGGCGCCTGCTGCATGACAGGACAACATAAAGCACCGCGAAATACGACGGGGGGATAAAGTACAAAGAAAAACAATGTGCTTTAGCCAGACGCGGCCCTCCATTACTCAGGACACCTAGTGCTTCACCTCGCCTCATGTTCCGTGCTCCGTGTTCCGTCTTTATAAAGCTTCCTATGTTCGTGTTTATTAAGTATCCTACCAAGTTCAGACGCGGCCTTCCATTACTCAGGACACATTGTGCTTCACCTCGCCTCAAGTTCCGTGCTCCATGTTCCGTATTTATTAAGTTACGTTGGATGGTATTGCATTCTAACTAGCTCATAGGATAATCAAATTTCCACAACGTAAAGTATTGACCAGTTCACAGTTTACATGTCAAAATAACAGTTAAATTTTATCACATTACTCTTCTTTTTCATATTTAGTCACATTAACACTGACTATAATTTGTCTGTGGTGTGTTTGATACCCGTGTGTGTGAAGACTGCAGTGTATATACAAGTATCCTTTACACAACTTAACCATGGTATAGCTTTGAAATACGGGCCAGTGTGTATAGGGCTGCTTATTTACATATTAATAATCGCTCGTACCCAAACACTTCACACCTAAACAAGAGTGAATAATAGTGAAAAAACTGCGACCAGATAAAATTATTTCCGATGATAATTCAGTGCCATGGACGCTTCTTCATCGTAAGAGCTGATTAGGGTCCTTATTAAATACAGTCACAGAGCTGAAGTAACTGCGAAGACGACGACAGGGGGCCATAGAAGACGCTGTAATACTTCTTCCTTAGCGATGTATATTTTGCGTAAGGCTCTTAATATCCTCTCTTGTGTTATTCATGCAGAATACGCGATAATAAAAAGACATAATTAATAACATAAGATACCACAGGTAATTAGGCGTATGGGAAATTAATTGCTAAAGAAGAGTTTCTTCAACTCAGGACGGTATCGACTCCTAGGGTGCTATTCTGGTCGGGTGAGAAAGCTACCGAACACCTCCTCCTTAGCGATTTATTTGGCTTATTACACCTTACTGTCCTCCTCTGCGTTAAATGAATCATACAGTATCGTCATACTCAGCTTAAGTAGCATATGAAGGGATATTAACCAGCCATACCCAAAAATAAATCGCCAAGGAAGAGGTGTTAGAGGTGGTAGAGAGCTTCCTTAACCGACGAGAATACGGGATCTAGTATTCAGAGAGTTTCGATCTCGTTGTAGGTGTAACTGCGAGGAATGAGGAAGTGGAGTGTATTCTTGTTAGTGTAAGAAATGTCGTAGCTCTTCTTACTTAGCGATTTACCTTGAAAAGACATCAGTAATATACTTTATATAGTGTTCCTGGAGAAGAGAGTGAGTAAGGGTGTAAGCTGGAGGAAGGGCAGCTGAGGTGCTTAGCTGTCGATAGATGTAAAGATAGGTGGATAGGGAGACAGTATTTATGCAAACTACGTCAGTATTAAGAAATGCACAACATAGAAAAGTATATCAAGGTGTAATCTTCAGAATAAACAGTATATGAAGGTGTAATCTTCAGAATAAACAGTATATAAAGGTGTAATCTTCTGAATAAACAGTATATAAAGGTGTAATCTTCAGAATAAACAGTTTATAAAGATGTAATCTTCAGAATAAACAGTATATAAAGGTGTAATTTGCAGAATAAACAGTATATCAAGGTGTAATTTGCGGAATAAACAGTATATCTAGGTGTAATTTGCAGAATAAACAGTATAACAAGGTGTAATTTGCAGAATAAACAGTATAAATCGCTAAAGAGGGAAGTGCCACGAAGCTTCCTGTGCCATCGAGAATACGATCAAGTGTCAGCGAAATATATACACTGCCAGACCTGTAATTACGTTGTTATACATTAGAGCACCGAAATGGTAAATATGTGTGTTAATCAGCATATTTCTAAGGTCAAAGTTGTGAACTGATTCCGTAGTTGCACAAGGATTACACATCACTGACCCTCAATAAGGTATAAATCTCTCTCTCTGTCTATTTCTATCTGTCTCTCTCTGTCTATTTATGTCTCTCTGTCTACTTATATGACCATCTGTCTATCACTCCTATATATTTTTCGGTCTATCTCTGTCTATAGCCAAAAGCCTTAATTATAGAGGGGACGGCGGCGAACAAATCACCTTCGTAACCTTGTCCTCCTACATCAAGCTTCCCTCTCTCCAAGTCACACCCTTCCTCACCACCCCATCCCTCCATCTCATCCTCGGTCTCCCTCTCTCCTTCTCCCCTTCACTCATACGCTCTCCTAGTCAGTCTCTCATTCATACATGTTTAGAAACCCGAAGAAAATACCAAACTATTAGCACCCCGAACATAAACACCACTGTCATTCAAAATCCTGTTTATAGTAACTTCCAGTCAGTTCCTAAATCTTTGAATCACCTGAAAATAATCATAAAACTGCCTTTGGTTATCCGAGCATACACAGTCAGTCAGAATCTTGCATGCTGACACTGCAACCGCTTCATTAATATTCGATTCTCTCAGAAAATCATAAAATTCACTTTGCTAACCGAACATACAAACCACTGTCACTCAGGATCTCCCCTATCAGTACCCTCAGTCACTTAACTAATCCTCAGTTACCCCAAAATCATAAAATTCCCGTGGTCAACCGAATATGCGAACCACTGTGAATCAAAATCATGCATATTAGTACCCACAACCACTTCATTAATATTCTAGTCACCAATGAAAAAATTCGCTAGTGTAAAATTCCCTTGGCCAACCGAGCATATGACAGCAGTATGAGTCAGAATCTAGGGTATTAATTCTTGCATCCACTTTATTAATCTTATATTCACCCTAAAATCATGCAATTCCCTTGGCCAGCAGAGCAAATGCTGGTGTAGCCCAGAATTACACATTGCTATACATGCGACCGAGTTAACATACATCACTCCGGTACACCACCCGCCTCCCCTCTGTACCACACGGCCTGACCCCCTAAGCCAAGGTAATGACCAGGTCTGAGAAATGCATAACTTTCTGTTGTCCACACGGCTTCAGAAACAGTATCCATAAACAGTCTCGAAATTTAGTCCTGTGTGTGACTGCTTGCTTGTGCTATTATCCTCATTTTATACAACTACGAAACATATCATAGACGAACTAAAGCGAGTGTGAAAGTGAAAAAAATAAGATCGAACGAAGTGATGTCTGGTCATTATGCATTTCTATGGAGACTTATTTATCGTGAAAATTGCTCAGGAACTTTTGTGAATGTTTACCTAGAGATCAGTAGGGTAAGCGGATTGGGAGGTCGGGGTACACGGGATTAGATCTTAAGATATGTCGAATTTATATCACCTCTATGACTCAATTGCTTGTCAGAAAAGAGAGCTTGAGTGCGGTATTTCCACTGATTAAGAAGCATTACTAGTACAAGTAGTAGTATAGTAGTAGTAGTAGTAGTAGCAGCAGCAGTAGTAGTAGCAACAGTACTTGTAGTCGCAGCCCTAGGCCAGTCTAAACGTGAACCCAGCGGACAGCAAGTTAAATTTACCTTTCTTCAGTCCACCTTCCTCTGGAGGATAGGGAAACAATTAAGAAAAGTTCGTATAACTAGGCAGTGGAACCACGTGGTCGTGTCGGTGCCATCACACGAAGGCGTCTCACTCCAGCACCAAGATGCATTAAACTGCCCATACAAAGCAACAGTATTCGTGCTGAGGGTGATGGAGTGAAGCATTACTCACGTCGAGCCGTCGTGAGTGGGGGTCAGTCACATGACACACGGACGACGTAGTTTTGAATATGACATGAGGCGGCGTGAGAAATGATGCGGACATTTCTCTGAGCACAGTGACCCGTCGATGTTTATGGCGTGGTGGAGTGGGGGTTTATGAGAGTGAGGGACGAGGACGGGGATGAGTACAGAGGAATACAAAGGAGTACAAAGGAGAGCAATCAGCAACAGACAAAATGATTCCATCGAGGCCATTTGTTAACAAGACTGAGTCAATCTAATTTTGTGGGTTGAAGATAAGGCCATTAAAGCAAGATGGCTCTACATGAATATTTCACTGAAAGTTATTGGAGTCGTATTTTCGTCAGCTTAGAACGCTTTATTGTACCTTTTCCTCTGCTGTTTATTTTGCACATGACTCCTTAAAATATCCTGAATGTTACTTTTTAAATAGTGACACAGTTTGCATCAAGAACATCCAAGATACCATAACCGTGACACTGGCAAAAATAAACTGGTACGGAGGTGTTATGAAGCTTCCCTAGTTGACAAGAATACGGCAATGACCTGTCGATGGATAGGGCATTGTGTGGCCAGAGTGTGAGTGAGTGAGGGACGAGGACGGGGACAAATATATATACATTTTTCACTGCAGGTTAACAGCACTTCGACACACTGAGGGTCGTATTCTTGTTGACCCTGGAGGCTCCGTAACACATATTGATTTATTATGCATATTAAACCTTGAAATCCTCTTCTCGTCACTTATGGTTTTGCCATCAATATCGCTTGCCTCAGTAATGTAGATGATGATAAAGGTAAAATATGCAAAGTCAATCGCTGACGAGGTGGAACGGAGCCTCCAATGCCAGCTACGGTATGGGCCTTCAGTGTCCAGTGGCGAAGAATTTGATGGAGACAAGCAGTGAAATCCAAGGACACACTGCGGCTACCCATGCCAGGCGACCATTCTGTGTTAGGTGGGGTGTGTCGTGGCGAAAGGGCGCCGACTTGTAGGAACCTTTACACGGCGAGTTATAGGAGAGGAGGTTTGTCGGTCAAGAGAAATGCAAAATCATTAGGGTTATATGTAGCCCCTGCTGGTACCTCTGACTGCTGGCTGGCATGCAAGAGATCCACAAGTAATGCTAACTAAACCTACCGGTATATTAGAATTTTAAGATTATCGTAGGGAACCTTAAGTAATGACCTTCGGAGTACGGGATCTGCTTCCATAAAAAGTTGACCGAAATAGCATTAGAGCATATTAAAAGCAGCAAAGCGACGTCATTATAACAGAGCGATTGTTTCTTCATATGTAAAGCGCATATACTGTAAGGCTTATTTTAGGAGCCAGGAAGGACATTATATGGTTACAGTACTGAAAATGACTTGCTTATCAGGTACCGATAATACTTAGCTAAAGAGTTAAACTGAACATGGACAGAATTATGTGACAAGCTCGTCCACTTTAATCTCGCGGGCGTTTCCTCCATTTGCAGCATATTTCATTAGCTCAGTGGAAGAATAATGCAATAATCGGCTTTGCATCCTCCCCATAGCACTTCGTGACTCGCATCGTATTTTAATGTTAATCTTTTTTGCACAACTGAGCATTGAAGATGGAGAGGTAATGATTTTAGACCAAGTTAAAGGGAATAGGGTATACCATAGAAGAGAAAATAACCAACACAAGTAACTGAGACTTTGGTGACAAAAGAGCTTTAAATAACTTACTGCCTTAAGTGAAAGTTTTGAAGTGACATCTACCTATGCAGGGAGCCACAGGAAACACACTGCCTCGCTAGGACGAGTAGCGTGAGTGACATGTCAAGGTGACCCCTAACCCTGGGTGGCCGGTCCTGGGCAACATGTCTGCTAAAGCGTGTAGTCGGCATGGATGACTTGTCGGCATCGTGTCCGTTTGAATGTCTCATGTATCATCTGTGAAGCACTTTGACCATATATATTGGGGATTTAAGGCAATTGCTTTCAGAAGGGAGGGCCTGTTTGTAACATGTCAGGTAAAGGTTGTACTTTGCTGAAGGTGGTGTAATATACGGTACGGTAATTCTAATTCCTCGCTGTGGTGATATGTAAAGGAATGTGACACGTAGTAGGATCGCTGCGCCTTTGGGAACTAACTATAAAGTCCATGCCGAATGTCGTACACGTTCAAAGAAGGAAGAAATTGTTCCGCTAGCTAGAGAGGTTGTTGGATTGGAGGGAATCTTTATTGTTTTCTGTCTTTTTTTTTTAATTCATAGAACAGATGCCTTCGTTCTAACCTACCTTAAATACCTATAGCAAGCAGCCTGACCAATAGGTGTGTTACTGTCAGATTTCCTGGGTGTTCTTTTTGTTACCAGCCATTGCTCTTCTGGCATGAATTCTGCTGTGTGCAAAGAAATTAATATAAGAATCCACCATTTAATCTTTGCTGATTCTTAGCCTACTGATACACAAACTCATAGCTGTGTAGTGGTAAGCGGGGACCTAAGCACTCTTGTCCCTTTATCGTGGGAGGAGGAGGAGGCAGCTGAGAGACGACAGTAATGAGTGAAGGGCGTCTGACATTGTGGTTGGCCGCTGTCACTCGGTCGGCTTTGTAACGGGTTGTAGTGGGTTGTAGCAGGTAGTGTGAGGTATGAAGGGGCACCTGGGGAGTGACGCAGCCCCCATGTTGACAGCACTTTGATGGGGGGATGGGGGGGAGGTGGTGGGGAGAGTGCTTAAATGGATGGGGAATCAGTGCAGGCAGCTAGGGTAGAAGGGCCTCGGAAGGGAGTGAGGAAGTTACGAAGGTGGGCATGTTGACTACTTTGATGGGGAGGATGTGTAAGAGGGGAGGGAGGGCTGGGGAAAGGGCCTAACGCAGGGAGAGAAGCTACAAATGAGGATATGTTGACTATACTTTGATGGGCTCCTGTAGGGGATGAGGACCTGAATAGATAGGAGTGACGCATGAATATAGCTGGAACGCTGACGACTAGAGAAGGGAAGGGAGAAAACGACGAATGTGGACATGATAATAGGGGAATGAGGAAGGTGGAGAAGTTATGGTAGAGAATGCAGTTAAGAAGTCGGTATTCTAAGGTCCTAAATGTATAAGAAACAGAGGAATAAACAATCAGGAGTGAATAGAGTTAGGAAATCAGGCTGTAGGTCCTGAATATAATAGCAACAGAGGGTAAAAGATGCATGAAAAGTAAGAGAAAATAGGATCACCGAGAAAGCAAGAAACAGGAAAGAGATGTATAAAATATAAACGCATAAATGAGCCGATGTATAGGTACGAAATCAGCGCTATAGGGTGCTGTGTGGGGGGGACAAGGAGGAGAGGGAGGCATGAAATATAAAAACATATTTGAAATAACGTAGGTAGGAAATAATTGTTGGGTGTTGGTGTAGGAGGGAGAGACAGATACACGAAGAGACAGAAAAAGACAGAGACAGGCAGACAGACAGACAGACAGACAGACAGACAGACAGAATGATAGAGACAGGCAGACAGACTGAGACAGCAAGACAGACACATTCACGAAATATAAACGCATGTACAAACTAACGTGGGCAGGGCATCAATCCTGTAGGTTGCTGAGTATATGAGGAGAAAAGAGGAATGAACCAGCCAGAGCCCCAAGGTTGCCTCCGCTGCCCCACACGCCTCCCCATGTGCAACACCTCCACAGTAATGACCGCC
>JAGKTI010041956.1:0-10175 GCA_018397915.1 Birgus latro
CTCCAATTGTACGGCCAGAGAGTGCGAGTTGTAGGTGAGACAAAGTTCCTTGGCCTTATTTTCGATAGGAGGTTGACATGGGTCCCTCATATCCGCTCTTTACGTCAGTCATGTCATCGAGCCCTTTCTCTCCTATGGACCTTGTCACATCTGTCATGGGGCGCCGACAGAACTACCCTGCTACACCTTTACCGTACCTTAGTGAGGAGCAAACTAGACTATGGGTGTGAGGTGTACTCGTCTGCTTCGGAGGCACGGCTACGCCCATTAAATTCAGTCCATCATGCTGGGATCCGTCTGTCTACTGGGGCTTTCCGCTCGTCACCGATACCTAGTCTGTTGGTTGATGCAAATGAGCCACCATTGGATATCCGTAGACAGTCCTTATTAGTGCGGTGTTGGCACCGCCTCCACCGTCTTCCCAACTCTCTGTGTAGTAGGGCTGTCTCTGAGATTACTCTCCACCACTTTTACAACACCCATCCTCACCATCCCCACCCATTTGGGTACAGAGTAAGGGCTGCCATGAAGGAGCTGTGTTTTCCCTCCTCCCTTGTTTGCCTGGTACGTGTTTCCCGAGTGCCTCCATGGCTTCCAGAGGTTCAACCGTGTGTTTACTTCCCAGAGAGAAAGACCTCCCTTTCCTCACAGGCGGGCCCCTCTTACTTTTTGGAACATGCCACTGCCTACAGTGACTCAATCCCTGTGTATACAGATGGGTCCAAATCCCATTCTGGGACTGGGTTTGGCGTCATTCTTAATGATTTTAGCCGTGGCGGGAGTCTCCCTCCTTCCACATCCATTTTTACTGCTGAACTTACTGCTATTTTAGTTGCAGTAGAATTGATTTTTAGTTTACCTCCATCTTCTTTTACCATTTTTAGTGACTCTGCCAGTGCCTTGCAAGCTTTGTCTTGTACCTCCTCATCTCATCCCCTAGTCTTGGCCATCCTGGAGTGGCTGTACTTGTTGAATAGGCGTGGGTACTTTGTAAAGACGTGTTGGGTCCCTGCCCATGTAGGGGTTGTGGGCAATGAACGAGCTGACTCCTTAGCGAAAACTGCTGCATCACGCCAATTCTCTCCTCTTTACCGTGTCCCGTTTGAGGATCTCCATGTAGCCAGTTGGCAGAAGAGCTGGGATGCCGTTGGGTCAAATAAGCTTCGCAGTATTCGTCAAGACCTGGGTAACGGAGGGTATGTACGAATGTCCCGTCAGTGGGAGACAGCCTTAGCTCGCCTGCGGATTGGTCACTCTAGGCTGACCCATGGTTTTTTAATGGAGAGGGCTCCCCCTCCCTTTTGTGATGATTGCCTAGTTCCTTTGACAGTACGGCACATTCTTGTGGAGTGCCCAGTCTGGGAGACCTTCGTCAGCAGTACCTTTCAAGGTGCCGGACCGGTGACGGGTCCTTCCTTCTCTCCTTGGTGCTTGGGGAGGAGGCTTGTACTGCAAAAGGAGACACTTTCTCTTTTTTAACTCATGCTGGCCTACTGAGGAACTATAGCGCTCAATTCGTTTTAAATTTATATTTTAATGTTGTTCTTATAACTCTCTTTATGGTGTTTCTCACTTATATTTGTCTTTTAGTTTTGGAGTGTTCTGTGTCTCCTCCTATTATTGATTTTACATTATGCTGACCTTTTTACAGTTTTTGTGTTCGGCGGCATATGACCCTTGCTGTTGCGCCGCCAAGTCAATTTCATTAATTCGTTCATTCATTCTGACTTCGATCAATTACTGTACAGTCAACTTGTTATATCATCGTCCAGGAATTTTGCAACAAGGAGTTATGCAGTACTCTACTTATACAAATTGACTTATGATTTAAATTTTGTGGCAATAACATAGGTCTAACAATTTTAAAACAATGCCTAAAATCACGCATTGACACAATTTCCCTTTGTTTCACCCCGGCACTGGCCTACAACTGATGTCTGTGCCAAATAAATTAATTTTGCAGTTAACTATAACTATAATCAATAATCAGACTTTACTTAAGTTCTTAGACATCATTATTTAGTAACACAAGACGACAAACATAAACTCAACTACAAAATTCTGAATTCCAGGTGTAAATACGACTCATCGCTAATTTAAGTCTCAAATTAACTTTCTACGCCTCTTTATCGAAACCAGACACGAATTTGCAAGTCCAACTCGTTCCACACGGTCCACATTAACAATGATACTTCTCTATTACACTTTAACTAAAAATCAAGCCCAAAAAATGAATTACAAGGTCCACTTCCCATACTTTACAACATCTTAACAGGGTCCAGAATTACTCTTACCACGTACATAACCTAACGAAAATTACATACATTATATACTTACATGATACTTATACTAACTTATATTACTCTTATACTACTTATATCATATGCAAGAAATATGGCATTACACGGGTTTATCCTTAAAAAAAAAAAAATTAAACATCATAAGTCTACACACAATATATTCTACTACACTTCCTAGAGATCTGTGTGCAGACGGGACAGACTTACCCAACTTGACTGTGAATTTACTCTATGAACTCCAAATTAAGACAGTGCTCTCACTATCTGATGCTCCCCATAAGAGTGGCACCTGTCGGTCCACGAATTAAATGCATACCCCAGGGGGTCGCTTCTCTGTCACCAATGAACTCCCGAATATTCAGTAGAAATTGTGCCCCAGCCAACCTCCTGCCTGGATGCTAACATGGTCGTCTCACCTGGACAAACCTGTACTCTCGCTGCTAGGATCGTCCCAGGGGCGCTTCACACACATTCAACCCACTACCACATTTACGCTCCCCATTCATACTACCTTTTGCTTCCAGCTCTTCACCTAGTAACTGACGAGCGCCTGTCAGGTCCTGAAGTCACTGTTATACCACAAGCCGTGCTGACTGTAAAATGAGACGATACCGGTTATCCCTCGAATTAAAGCAACATAATATTTCCACCGAACTGGGCTATGCCCATGACACATACTCCGATACACCACCATCACGAGATAAAACTCTCTCTGAACTCACAAACTATCACAGTCAATAGTCAGACGGTCCGACCCGCACACACTTCCCTATCCAACGCTTGACTAAAATATTACCATAACCATCTTAACAACTTTTCATCACTCTACAACATTCCCCCCCAAAAAAAGAAATCACTTCAACATTTACAAAGAAAACAAAAAGAAATCACTGGGGAGGACATTTCTCACAGGGCGGTGGTTATTCCTCCATGACATAGGGATCAGACCCAAGGGCTTCTTCCGGGGGTTTGAAAAGCACTTCTCCTCCTCCGCAACAAGGCACCACCCAGCCTGGGGCTCCCTGAATCTCCTTCCCCACGGACGCCATTTCCCCTACGCTCACACGCCCGACCAACAGCTCCTCCACGAGGTCCCGACGCTCCTCAGGCGCCATGATTCTCCTCCATTTCGACTCCATTTTCATAAATGACTCCGAGCGATGTGCCACAGTTTGCCACTTACTGCCCATGATTGTGATGCGTGTGTGGATGTTTAGTTGTATGGGGAATTTCCCTACTGAACAAGCTACGATGGTCCACACTGAGAATTTTACAATACACTCTTACACTTTCAGTTCCACGTCCGAATCAATATTCAGTGAGTGAGGTATTTGGCTATGACCAACTAAGGATACTCTGAACATTCTGCAAAGTACTAACACTTTTAACTGTGGGGATTTACCGATCAATTTCCGGTTGATACTTGAAAATTTTACCTCCCAGGGGTTCTTAATAAGACCAAGTGGGCCTCTAGCATGTTATAACAAACGAACTATTTACATCTATATCCCACCTATATCCATCAGTATTCATCTAAATCCCACCGCTGTGCCAACCAGTGTAACAACAGAATTTTTGCTATCTGCTTTATAAGGAAAGTTATCTTATTGAACTTAAAGAAGTTATCTTAGAGTTATTACGAAGGCCTCGTTGAATAATTGAAATAATTTGGCATGCTGCCACCACCCAGCAGTTGCCGGGAAAAGAAAAGAAAAACAAGTAATAAAGTTATTAGTCTCGTACGATTGAAAAAGGGACAAAAGGACTATGGTAATAACAGAGTAGCGTGAGTATAATATATGAGAGCGTGGATTTTATAGATGAAACATGCCTTGCGGGCCACTAGGTCTCATGTATTACTCCCCAGAGGATTTATCCCAAACACATTCGAAAAGTATCCTTATCTATATTGCTAATCTTAAAATACACAGAATGATTAGAAATACGATCAAGAATTAATTACTGGAGCATAGTAAGCAACAGTCTCCAATACACCAGAATATCTGAGAGAATGGAAACTTTTCTCCACAGTTTATAAATCACCTGACTCACATATCACAGTACAAAGAAATTATTCACGTGTGTACCACTACAGAGGCTCCTTGGGCTTTACATCCAACAGGATGCTGATTAATCTGCTCACAGAAGATCTACTCGCCCGATACGAACACACACGTACATAAGAATTCACTCAACACAACTGTGATATAGAAAATTACAGCAGCAGGGGAAACTCCCATAAACCACGGTCTCAAAAGGACTCGTAGTGATACCCAGTTTACAACGTGTTACACAGTTTACTCTACTTTTAAAAAATCATCCTTATTTTACCTGGGTTTGCACCACATCAACATATCTAGGTAAATAATCATAAGCCAAGAATAATACAGAATGCAATCTCAGCGTACACAGCGCTCCGCATGACGAAGTATTACAACACTCCGCTTCTCACTCACTTATAACCAAAATATTACACTACATGAATAATAAGCTCACTAAGTGGACCAATCGACTTTGACGAGGCTGTGAATTGAATGGGACTAAGTGGAAAACGTGTAAGGGCTTTTGGCACTAGAGGCTGTGAGACTATGCAGACGCACTGGACGGGCAGACCCCACACCACATCTGCGGAGTTCCGCCCTCCATGAAGTTCAACTCAGAAGTCACATAATGGCATTGACAATATTATCAGACAACTTACTTTAAATATAGTTAGAACGACAACTAATTATGATGAAGTATAAGGGAGAAATACCGTGAATGACTCGGGAACATTACCTGCGGAGTTCCGCCCTCCATGAAGTTGAATTCAGAAGTGACGCTTTGTGGACAAAGACGCAGATGCCCCGCTAAAAACCCGCTACGTTTTTACTACCCGGTTCTGACTTCAATCAGTTACTCTACAGTCAACTTGTTATATCATCGTCCAGGAATTTTGCAACAAGGAGTTTACGCAGTACTCTATTTATACAAATTGACTTATGATGATTTAAATTTTGTGGCAATAACATAGGTCTAACAATTTTAAAACGATGCCTAAAATCACGCATTGACACAATTTCTCTTTGTTTCGCCCCGGCACTGGCCTACAACTGATGTCTGTGCCAAATAAATTATTTTCGCGGTTAACCATAACTATCATCAATAATCAGACTTTACCTAAGTTCTTAGACATCATTATTTAGTACCACAAGACGACAAACACAAACTCAACTACAAAATTCTGAATTCCAGGTGTAAATACGACTCATCGCTAATTTAAGTCTCAAATTAACTTTCTACGCCTCTTTATCGAAACCAGACACGAATTTGCACGTCCAACTCGTTCCACACGGTCCACATTAACAATAATACTTCTCTATTACACTTTAACTAAAAATCAAGCCCAAAAAATGAATTACCAGGTCCACTTCCCATACTTTACAACATCTTAACAGGGTCCAGAATTACTCTTACCACGTACATAACCTAACGAAAATTACATACATTATATACTTACACGATACTTATACTAACTTATACTACTTATATCATATGCAAGAAATATGGCATTACAATATTACACACAAAATTTTGACTGGATTTGAGATAATTAGGTGTGCATGAACCTACATGGTAAAAAATTGTAATGTTTTCCCCCGATTCGGCATTTCCTTGCAAAGCTGCACTACAGTACGAGTTGCCAGTTGTAATGGGGTTCTCCTGACGTACTGCTTATCACCACAACTTTCTGGATTTCATCTATCTGTCATTTATGTTCTATCTATCTATCTGTACCTGCACTCCATCAACATGTGGTGCTCTGCAGAGATTGTATGTAGGGTGAGAAGTGCTTGTAAGTGTAATTGTTGTGTTGGAGTGGCTTTGGGTGTGTGTAGTCTGCGAACCAAGTGTAATCGACCCACCTCAAGCTGATTGAGTGCAAGCACACTAGTATGCGACTCTAGTTCAACCACAGCACCCCTTATGTCCGCCAAAGCGGTAAATGACTCTGTGAACGCTTCCCAAAGTTTTTACAACTCTAGCTGGAGGTGAACCCACGTCCACCAGCATACGAGTCGCACACTCTACAACTGTACCACAGAGGCTGTCTTGGGACAGTGATGAATCTTTTTTCTGATGTGATTCTACTAGTGTTCTTGCAGAGTGAAACAAAGCTCCAATGGTGACTACTTGCTGACTTGGCCAAGACGAAGCAAGGCTTGGCTAAGCAGCAGTACCATAATCCCTCAGCTGCGAATCACTGTCATCGGGCTTGGCGGCCTGTGACGTCACAGCCACTCCATCAACCTCTTTTTGTGCAACTTTGAAGGTTCATATCTCCAAATGTTTACTTTGGTTTGTCAAATTAACTACATAATAGGATAATTCAACACATTCATCACCCAAATAAATTGTTTACTTAAAAAAATAAAAATCGACCTTCGACCACCCCATTGTTGTAAATATTTATGATGATGATGATGATGGTGACGATGAGAGATGGCGTACCCTTTATATCACTGGGAATTGGTGATGTACTATGTTGCCCAGAACTGTAGTTGTAACAGTTATGATGGTGATGATAAATGAGACATTGTTTACCGTTTAACTGTGGGAATGAAAATGATGATAATTCTGGGAATGATAAGAGTTTGGTAATCCGTCTCTTAAAACCGGTAATGATGGTAAGTCACGAAGTTGCTAAATCTGTCCCATATTTGCTGTTGAAGCTGAACTCACTTTGAAGAGATGCATCATACCATGATTTTAAAGTTCAGTTTTTATCATATTTTTAAAGAGTGGGTAATATTTGGAGACAATCTAACTTGTCTCTTAAACATATACATGCATTAATTTTTAAGCTCTTGTAATTATTTTTTTTTCCTTCACTGTTTCACACATCTTCCATCATTCATTCTGGTTCTTATTCTCATATTGTCTCATATGATTTTTACACGATGTGTGAAAACATACTTTCGAACACGAGGATGTCATTCCGAGGAAATATGCTTTCCCTCAGTGAAGTTAAACCTCTTCCGAATAGAAACTGAATGCCCGCTTGTCCTGCGTTGCAGTACATACAGCGGCGGTACACCACCAACTGTTGCAGCTCTCTTGGCTCACCCACACCTGAAAGTGAAAAATACTGTATGTTGGTATATTTTGAGTATAATGTATAGTTAGCGGCTGCTACAATTAAATATTTTATTTTTAACGCACAGAAACTGAAGGGATAATGAGAAAGTACAGACAGTCATGAGCAAAAGTTCGTCAGCAAAACTGTCCGCATTGTGTCCTGCCCTACTTCTCATTTTCCCAAAAGACTCACACTGTATGTCCCTCTCATGCTTTAGTTGTGTACTTCGAAAAGTATTACATTCACATAAAAATAACTCATGTAATACCTCTCAGAACTACAGCTGGTATAAAGAGTCATTGGACATTTGCCCATGGCGGTACATTAACCTAACAGAAGCCCATAAGTGAATATGGATGTCCTCCCCATGACAACAGTACCTTGGCCAGACGGTACAGGGAGTAAAGAGAATGAATCTGTAGATGACCAGAGACAACACTGGATGTTGACCTATGACGATAATCCTAATGACTACGAATTTTCTGGTCAGCTCGCAGTTTTTTCAATAACTTTAACAAGTCATCATCCATTCCCCCACTAAAATCTTCAGATGGGAACACTCTTAATGACCCGCTTCTGCCAGGAGTGTGTGTGTGTGTGTTTTTTTCACCTCTGTGTATCACACTGAAAACCAGTGATCAGTGAAGTACATTTTTCTTTTTTTCGTATATCCTATTCTCACTTATAATTTAATTTCGTGAGGATATACAATCCTGTCCCTCACCAAAATATCGGACCACGCTCCTTGCCTCACCGAATTCCAGCAGTTGTAGCAAAAAGATTCGTCTGAGATATGAGAGGTAATTTCATTCACGGCGGTTCTCGTGATGTTAACGAGACCACTAATATACATGCTATGTTACTGACACATGTTCAAGGGAGCTGAATACTCTTATAACAAAATTCAGACCCGCAAATAACGTAATGCAACAGCCGAACTTTATTTGAGACCTAACGAACTTTACCACCTTTCACGAAAAGCAACAAAACGAAATGTTATCGACATTCCCTATGCATTTTTTTATCCTACAGACCAAAAATAAAATAAATATACCAAGAGATACTGACTTTTATTAGGGTTTATTATGGCCACATAATTGGATCCATAAACCACCTGAGAAATGTGAACGTTGTTAGTCTGCCTAAATTAGTATTCTCAACAGTTTATGTCTTTCCTTAGGTCCTCCTCCTTACCAGTAAATCTCTGTACGAAAGTACAAGCCGTGGCACTTCGGCCATTATGAAAAACATTGTGCAAGAGAGTATGAAGGTTTCAACAAAGGGTGTCAACACCTTCTGCCAGTGAATGTATTTTTCACTTTACTCATGCTATCTCCAGACAATTTTTGGCCTACAATTTACAGTGAAGAGAAATACAACCTTTAATAACTGCTTACCATGAGAGGTTGGCGTTTGCTGAATAAAATCATCTGTTAACAGCAAGAATATACAGCAAAAATACCTTATCCTCTTCTGGTGGTTTGTTCAACGTGCAAATTAATTGCAAAGTGGTGCTACAGATCCTTAAAAACCTATTCGTAGAACTATGAGGCCTTGTGCCTAACTTTTTCTGACGATGTTGAGCCCACGGAATTTAAAGTTGGAAATCAGCGGTGTAATGGCGAAGTACACAGCGTGAAGACTGTTGCGCAGGAGAGGGTGGAGAAGAACCAACTCCATGCCTTTGCTGCCGCCTACCACCACAACACGCGTGTCTGCTTTCTTCCACATTCCAGCTTCCTCAAACAGACTGCATGGTGGAAACAGTGAGATTAGATCTGGCATCTGTTAAGTGAATAAGAAAGAACATGAATGTGTTTGGTTATGCAAATGAAAGGTTTATACTATAATATTATTATCCGAAAATACGAGTATATGAATGACTGATGCAAGTAGACTGCAGTAAAGCTGTATTACCGACATGATATGATGAATTGTATGTTGATATTAAGGGTGTGCAAGAATAGATCTCAGAATCGATGCCGGTGATTCTGGAGAGGTAGATACCACAGAATCGACTCGAAAACTTGAGAACCGATTCCCCTATAGCGATTCGGCCAATAGCTTGAGAGTGAGAGTTTTCAAACACTGCCACTAACTCATGTCACGAGTTGCTGGATTCGGAGAGTAAGTAAAGTAGAGGCCAGCGGTGGAATGTGGCAACTCAATCCTGGATAGACAAGTCCGGCGATTCGGAGTTGGTCTTAACCGGAGTGCCCCTGCCTTGCTCCGGGCGTCATAACCATTATGATTCGCGATAGTTTATCTTTCAGCTGTAAAGAGGACATAGTTAACTAAGAATTACTCAGTGGGCATATTTAAGAAAAATACCATTATACATAATTATTATATTTCTATAAACAGAATTTTAAAAATACGAATTCGGTATTTTTTTTTATATAACGCAAGAAGTATGAAAGACAGCATCAATTAATTATTTGTGTTTTCAGTCTCCCGCAATGCTATCAGGAATCACGTTCATCGAGTTACTCTGCCTTGTATGACCGACAGTATTTGCTTACTCTGAGGAATCCATTCTGGAATCCACTCCAGCGATTCCATTGGTACTGGGTATCGGAACCGTCGATTCTGAATTTATCGTTTGTTGTACAGCGCTTAACAGATTTATAATTCATCTCATAGTACAGTGAATAACTGACCCATTTCACTATGCATGCTATGGATTGTTCGATCACTTCCGTACTTTAGTGTCATTTGTTTCTGGGATCAGTCTTACCACGCGAAGAGGTGGGAAG
>JAGKTI010041957.1:0-10175 GCA_018397915.1 Birgus latro
TAGGACTTGTGGAGACTTATGAAGTTGGGTAACTAAATCTCCACTTTCCACTTCCCGACATCCCCTAATCTGAATACCACTGCCAGATATTTTCACTAGAAACACTATTCAATGATTTCCAAGTAGTTTGGAATCCATACTAAAAAAAAAAAACTGTGAAAGCAATGTAAAATACGAGCACGTACGAGCCTCCCACTCGCGATAATTCGCCGCTGGTATTCTCTCATTTCTTACTCTTATACACACTCACACTTTATTATTTCTAGTACTTTATTACACTTATATATATCTATAGTCCTTTACCGCTTCCCACAGGATGTTTAGTAGGGGTAGAGGCCACAGGGCCTTTTATAATAGGCGCAAAAGCGGCAGAAATGGAGGAGCGTCATTTCCCCGTGAAGAATGAGAGCGAACTAAGCGAACTGACTGTATCTCGGTAGCAAGAGTTGAAAATGTCAGCTGCTAATGTATATGCTAAGAAATAAGTCATTGGAAATCTAGACAATACATAATAAATGATGTAGTTCAAGGTGAATATAAATATCACTCAGGCTTCTCCCTTCCTTTCTTATATACATTTATATTACGAGAGTAGCTCATACGGCATATTTCACGGAGGAAAAAAGAAGGGGAAATTAGTGAACGAGTGCAGGTTGGATGTTGCCAAGTGATAATTAGCAATTCCATGTGTATGGCACTATCAATTACCTTATTTTATATATATATATATATATATATATATATATATATATATATATATATTATTTTGTATAAGAATAGGGCATAGGGCTCATTTCAATGGATGAAATCAGTGGAAAAATCCGGGGAAGATTTACGTAATGCAGAACGGCTGAGCAGATGACACGAGAGGGTAATGGAGGGGAGGTAGGGAGGGGAGTCTAGAATGGGGGAAAATGGGTAAATTGTCAACAATGGATGAGAGTACTGATGACATTAGCAACTCTGACTATTGTTGGACACTGGCAGTGCTGATAGGTGATACAAGTCACTGCCTGAAAGCCCAGGCAAATTCAAAACAACACAAAATCACAAAAGTGACGCCCCTCGGTATGATCCATTGCGCCCAAGTGTCACAGAAGTGACGACCCGCGGTTAAGGGGTTAAGACCCTATACACACCAATAAGGGACAGAAAGCATGAAATAAATGAAATGGAACCAGAGAATGAGGAATTAGAGGTGAATATGGAAAATATTTAGTTTCCTGGGTACTTGCATGTCCGTGGCCATCGCGAGGAATAACCCGCCTCCTCTCAGACTCTGACAGTGGTGAAAGTGCTCTTGAAGCACTGCACTTAATCCTTGGCACTCTGAATTCTAATTTCTTAACACTGCACATTCTTTTCTCACTTGCATTGCATTTGAAACTCACCAGTGTTGCACTTAGTCCTTGGCACTCTGAATTCTAATTTCTTTACACTGCGCAACACTGTAAATTCCCATGTGGTCTAGTGGTGAGGTTTTGCTGTTTATTCACTGTCAAAGTCTGAGAGAGGGTGTTGCAGGCGGCCGAGGGGTGCTTTGCTGGGGCGTGGTGATGCACTAACCACTGCAGACAACTCTGAAGAACGCCACAAACTCACGTCCAGTGGCGACTCCACCATGGCCAATGTGCTGGGCTGTGGCTCGGAGCTGGAAGGCCTGTCTTGGGGAGGCAGTGGTGTGGAGCCAGGGCTGGGCACAGCAGGGGTCACAGGCCTGAAAAAACTGTCAATGGTTGATTGACGTAAGGAACGGCAATTCTGGCAAGTGATGATGTGCTGCACACACTTCCTCCACAAGTCCCAGGGGCCCCATCTGGTCGCAGTCCGGGTGTTTGAGGTAGTTCAGGACGAACTCAACATGTTCCCAGACAGCGCTCAGCTTGGGGATGGCTGGAGTAGTGGCGCACTGAGAGGAATCCGCATCATCATCGCTGTCCTCGTTGGAATCTTCAAGCTGGGTACTTGTACCTGCAAATGAAGATGCGATCTCGATATCAGACATGATCTGATACCAAGGATTGCCCTCGTTGTCATCCAACCACTCACACACTTTGTCCACATCCAACTCGTCACCAACCGCACGAAGACATGCATGGAAGTCATCCACGTCAAAACCTAGAAAGTCATGCACCACATCGGCTCTGAGAAGCAGACAGAATCAACCACTTTCCAGAGTCTTGATGGAGACTTCCCTCCATGCACTGGCCCAGTTGTAGATGGCTGACTTGAGATTGTAGTGGCAAAGGTTTTCCAAAGTCCGCTGGCCTCGCATGTCCCGTCCCTCCCTGCGCTCGTCCTCGTCCTCAAGAATTACCATCACCTCATCCAGGAACTTCCGACAATGCAGCCTCTTCGTCGACATGATCACTCCTTGGTCCATTGATTGGATGAAAGCAGTCATATTAGGTGGCAAAAATAAGCACTATGCGGCCATTCTCAGCCACCAACTCCTTGTCGGACGGATGCGCAGGTGCATCATCCAGAAGAAGGCGAGCCTTTACCTGGTCGTGTGGGATTCCCAGTGTGTTCGTCTGATAATGGATGACTTCCTTGATGGAGTGCTGGTGAAACCAGTCTCTGAAGACCTTGGCTGTGAACCAAGTCTTCACAGACTGGTACCACACAACAGGAAGGACTTCCATCACCCAAGGAAGGCACTGAGGTTGCTTTGCACGGCCAACAATAATGGGCTTAAGCCGGTGCATGCCGTTAGCATTGGCACAACACAAAGCAGAGATCCGCTGCTTGGAGAGCTTGCAACCAGGTACATGCTTCTCCATCTCCTCTGCTACAGTGTTCGTGGGCAGTGAGTGATAGAATAGGCCAGTTTCATCAGCGCTGTAGACTTAACCGAGATTGAGGCCCTCCCTGTCGATCAAGCCCTTCGCTTTCTGCCAAAGTTTTGCCATGAGCCTTATGGTTGGTAAGCCCGTGTTGTAACTTGAAAGCGAAGAGACAACTCTCAGATGCCTTGAAGTCTGGGGTGTCGTGTAACCTTGCGAACTTCTCGGCAGCAGCCTTCAGCTCCGTGCTACGCACCAGCAGCACATTGTTGACGATATCAAATCAGCGTGGAGCGGTCGACTTCTGCAAACATGGGAGGGTACATCATCTTCCTCTGCAAGTTGTGTTTGGTCTTCGATGCGAAGTCAGCCATGTACTGGGTGAGTTTGTCACGGGATTTCTTGACATCGAACAAGGCAGAATGGGCCTGGTTGAATTCACGCAGGATGCAGGACGTCGAACATCCCGCGTCCACCTTTTCCAATATCTCCTGCATGTTCCCCAGAGTCAAAACCACTCATTTCCTCCTCTCGGGCAACGGGGCCATCGTCACACACACGAGGAAGAGGCAGCAGGGCCTGCAGCAGGTAGGGCACCACGCAAAGGCGAGCACGTGGGTAGCCATGGTGACGAGTGTGCACTCATGATGAGGGGTTGGTGGGAGATGGGGAGGAGGCAGGGTCGCTCCAGTGGACATCAGAGGAACAATGCGCCATAACACAGCTGTTTGGTGCCGCGCACAAAGTTCAAAGTTTTTTTTTTTTTTGGGGGGGGGGGGGCATTTTTGGGTTCCATAAGCCCCAGCCCAAAATGTCCGGGACATGGGTGTCCGGGTGTTAGAGGGATTACTGTTTCCAGATTTCCATCCAATTAGTGAACTATATTTGCACACTGTATTGTACATAATTACTTTAAAGTGCATGCAAATTTTAAATTTGCAATATAAAATTGGAAACACTGAATGAAAATAATACTGGTATAATATATATGGCAAAGCCGCAGCCTATTTGATGTTTGAAGAAGTTTGGTATGCCTTCTAACCCTTGCAGTGGCATTGGCTTCTGCTTCAAATTACTGATAATATTTAAATGAAAGTTTTGTGATATATCTGTTCACCAATAAATTACTTTATTCAGATAGTATTTTTATCACTCAAATTATCGATAAATATTTCTTAACAGTGCTGCAATATTTGTTCACGTAATGCAGTGGATATGAGTTATCTGAGAGAAGCATGTGGAGTCACATGGAGAGACAGACTAACACATGAGGAAGTGAAGGAGCATTGTGGTGTGGATGTGGATGTGATAGGAAGTGTTAGGAGAAACATGTTAAGGTAGTTTGGGCATGTGAAGAGGATGGTGAGTGAAAGACTGATGAGGAGAGTGCATGTGAGTGAGGTGGAGGGGGGGAGAGGAAGGGGGAGGCCGAGGATGAGGTGGGGGGATGGAGTGAAGAGATATATGAGAGAGGGGGGTGTGAGCTGGGAGGAGGACAGTGAAATGGCGGGGGACAGAGCAACATGGAGGCGATTTGTTTGTGGCCACCTCGTGCGGGACTGAGGTGTCTGGCAATAGATAGATAGTAATCATACGATAATTTTATGGGATTTTCCATTTGTTATTTCTCATTTTTTTCAAAGGCATTGCAAGCCACTCTTTTCCTCTTCAAGGGCCACATGTGACCCGTGGGCCAACAGTTTGACACCTCTGCCCTAGACTTTAAGTAAGGACTCCCTTGACTTGCAACATCATATCTTAAGAAAAGGATATTCCATCAAGATGAAAAAGTATGACAAAAGAATGTAGAGATACGCGGAATAAAATACGTCATTCTTGTAGCATTACGTACCTGGAAGAGGAATTGGATACTTTTAGCCCAAGGGGATCAATTTTATTTCTCTTGGCTCTGTTTTCATTTACATAAGGAGAGGACTGAAACAGGGGAGTTGAATGTAGACTACATTTGACTCTCACTACCAGGGGGCTCTCTCTGTCTGAATATAATTGTCTGGTAAGAACAACTAACCACAAATATGTCATAGTAATGACAAGTGTATGGGCATGACAAGAAACAAGAAGCAATGCAATTAAGGAAAGAAAATGGTGGTGATGACCCCATGCTGATAATGCAGCATTATGTTCTATAAGACAATTATTATTATTTTTTCAATAACCAACAAACTGATATTTATATAAATGTCTGTTGTCAACTACAGTACTGTACTGAAATTTAGATGTGTCATTTTCCAGGACAGACATTTTGTATCTTGTTTCAGCATTCATAATCACTGACCTCTTGTCGACAGAAAGGGCAAGGCACTGGGGAGGTAGTGAAATTTGTTTGCCAGTTCTGGATGAAGCAGTTGGCTGGAAAGAAAGGCACATTATAATCAATTATGCTCACAAACAGCATACATGGTAAGTTTTTTTTTTTTTTTTTTTTTTGTAATATATAAGACAAGATCTATATTTTATGCATGATGGGGTAATACAGTATCTACAGCACAGTACTTAACCCTTTCAGCAGAGGACACATTTTTCACTTAAATCAGGCTGTCACCAGACAATTCCATTCATCATATGAAGGCTCTGTAGTACTGAAGGGATTATGGTAATTTACTGTCTCTAAACCTTTTGGTTTGAAAAGTCTTATCTAACCTGAATAAAATAATCTGGCTGTAGCAAAAATAAAAAGATATCATTGAAGTGAAGGGGTTAATTGACAGTCAAGAACATTATACCATACAAGAATCCAGTTAATGACATACACCCACCCAAATTGACTTAGGACCTACACACACAATTGCTATGGGAGAGTTGTCTGTCTTTGCTCTGTGTTTTCATCTCTACCAGGTGAATTTGTGGGGCAAGAAGTAACTGGCAACTCCTAAGGTGTCGGCAGGAGGTGGTGAAACACTCAGCACGTCAGTGCTTGCCCAGAAGCGGGAGTGGAAGTATATGTTCCCATCACTCTGAGCTTGCACCTCGCTCTTTTTTCATATGCATTACTGTTTGCCCTGTTATCTTCCTAGAGTCGAGTTGTCATGCCTGGAACGTACTGCTCAAGGGATGAGAGGGTCCGTATCATTGCACGGAGGCAGGATAACATCCCTATCAACACGATTTGTGAATGTACTGGACGCACAAAGTCGACCGTCTTGCTGCAGCATGTGGTCTGCCACGTGATGTCGTACCAGAGCACAAGCATGGCAGTAGAAAGAAGAGGACGACTTCCAGAGGTACAGATACGCTTCTGAAGAGGGAAGTAATCAAGAATCCTCAACTGACAGCAGCAGAATGGAAGAGAATCCATCCCCAGCTGTTACAAGACATCTCAGTTCGAACTATCCAACACCGCTTGCAGGTGGAGCTGGGTTTGCCAAGCTGCACCAGAGCCAAGAAACCACTTTTCAATGACCGCATGAAGAAGCAGCGCATTCAGTTTGCCAAGAAGTATGCACGCTGGACATTGCATGAGTGGAGAAAAGTTATGTTTTCCGATGAAAGCACATTTCAAGTGTTCGAGGTGTGTTCTGCCAAGGTTCGTTGCCCTGCCTCCTGTAGTTGATATGACCCGGCTGACACAGTGCCAACTGTTAAGCACCCACAATCAGTAATGGTATTTGGGTGTTTCTTAGGTGAAATGGGTAGGGGAGGCCTCTAATTTCTTCCTAAGAACTTGATGATGAATGGTGGTGGTTGGTACACTCAGGTTCTGAAAGATCATTTGTTAAACTTTTTTTATATTCACGGGTGCGACTTTTTCGTGCACGATTCAGCTCCATGTCACAAGTCAAGAAAGGTGACACAATGACTTCAGGATAATTGGACTGAGGTCCTTGACTGGCCTGGCAACAGTCCGGATCTAAATCCGATAGAAAACTGCTGGGCAAAGATGAAGAAAATCATGGCAGAGAAGACGACACCCAATTTGGACAACCTCAAGACTGAACCGACAAATGTTTGGTGCAAAGAAATGTCCTTAGATTACTTCAGAGATCTATGTGATTCCATGCCAAAACGCATCCAACTGGTCCTGAAAACCAAGGGAAACATGATTTCATATTAATGAATGGCATTTCATGAACAAACATTGTGATATACTATGATTTCTGTGTTTTTTAATACTGTGGGAGGGTCCTAAGTCAATCTGCAGCAGCTGTATAAGTTCAGTGAATAACATCAACCTAGCGTAGTGAGATATTACATACTCAGTGGTGCACTGCACTGAATTAATGACTTATTCAGAGAATATCTTCATGGTGGTCATTGGTTTTCTTGCAACTACCTAAAACACCTAATACTGTATATACTAGTCATCATCATCATTATCTGGTGTCTATATATACAGTAAAACCTCAATATAACGGACTTCAGTAGACCGGAATTCGCTTTTATCGGACTCGAGGAGCTACCGGACTAAACTCCTATATATCGGAAAAAGTCCGATAAAGCCAGAAAAAGCCAGAAAGCAGTCTGGACCGCCTGACAACTTCAGCTATGTTCACCACAATAAGACAAGTAAAAGACTTGTTTTTCAGTGCACAGTACAGTATTATTATATCATTTGATTAATATAGTGAAGGTATAACACAGTACAATACTGCAATGGTGCTGAAAACCACTGATGCAATCCGGACTAATGTCTGATATATCGGAAAAAGTCCGGATTAGCAGGGGTAAGTCTGGATGTCGCTTTTATCGGAATTTTGCATATTTCGGACTGGCCTGAGCCCCAATTAGTCCGTTATAGTGAGGTCTTACTGCATATATATATATACACACCCTACCGCCCTGGGGGTAGGGGGGTTTGAAAAATACGCCCCCAGTATCCCTGCTTGTTGTATGAGGCGACTAAAAGGGTTGGTGGTGGATTACTGCACCACCCCATAAAAAGAACTAACTAAACAAGTGAATAAAGCGCCTCAGACCAGGACAGACCATACGTTGACGACTAAAGAACGGACAAAGGACATTCTGAGGGTGGGGAGATGGAATGTGAGAGGAGTGAATGATGAAGTGAAAGAGAGAGAGATTGTTCAAGTGCTTGAGGATGCAAGAGTGGATGTATGTGGATTGACTGAAACTAAATGGAAGGTGAAAGGGTGAGAGAATGGGAATACAGTTTAGGAATATGTGCGGGAGTTAATGAGAATGAGAGGGCAAGAGAGGGAGTATGTCTGATGATAAGCAAGAAGTGGAAAGAGAATATAAGAGAATATGGTACAGTGGGTGCAAGGACTGTATGGGTGAGGATGAAAGTAGGTATACAAGCTTGGGCGATTGTATGTGCCGACAGAGGACCAAGTGGCAAGAGTGAAAGATGAGTTTTGGGTGAGAAGCATGTATGGACAAGTTTGAGAGGAACGAGTGAGTGTTTTTGATTGGAGACATGAATGGCAAAGTTGGGAATGTATGAGTGGATGGAGTGGTTGGTCAGTGGGGTGTGCCAGCTGAGGTGGATGGGAATGGTAGTGCCTTGGTGGACATCTGTGCTGGTAAGGGGTTGGCAATAGCTAACACCTACTTTTGCCACAAGATGATCCACAGGTATACATGGAGAGTCATGAGGAGGATGGAGGGTGAACTTGTAGAACGAAAGGCAAAGATGGATTACATGTGTGTGGATGAGCGAATGAGAAGACAAGTGTTGGATGTGAGAGGGTGGTGGAACGGGATCTCCGACCATCACTTAGCGATGACCAAGGTGAGGCTGCAAAGAAAGTGAGTGAAGGGACCAAGGGGAAGACAGGAGGAAATAGCTCCTGTGAGAAGAGTGGAGAAGTTACAAGATAGTGAGAAAACGGCAGAGTATAAGAGCACAGTGGAAGAAAGATTGGGAAGGTACGAGTCTGAGCAGATGGAAGGGGTGGAAGATGTATGTAAGATTTTCATGGAAGAGATAGGTGCAGCATGTGAGGTGGTTTGTGGAGTGAGGAGGAGATGCAGGAGTGTGCAAGGGACAGCATGGTGGAATGATGAGGTGAAACAAGCTGTGGAACAAAAGAAGAAAGCATATAGTGAATGGCTAGTGAACAGAGGTTGGGGAGAAGATGAGAGAAGAGAGAGGTATATGTGAGCTGGAGAAGAGAGGTGAAAAGATTGGTGAAGGAGAGTAAGAAGAAAGTGGATGAGGAGTTTGGGATGTATCTGAGCATAAAATGGAGGAAGAGTTAGAATTTGTTTTGGAAGGAGGTAAAGAAAGTAAGACAGTGTGAAAGGGGATATAGTAGGGGAGTGAAAGATGGGAATAATAGATTGCTGGTGGAGAAGAGAGAGAAACTGAGAAGATGGAAGGAGCACTTTGAGAATTTGTTGAATGTAGAGAGTGAAAGCAGTGCGAGTATAAGTGGTTGGGGAATGGCTGGGAAAAGAAGAGGTGAGAGGAGGGAGGATGAGATCAGTAGGGCGGAAGTAGTGGAAGCAGAGGTGAGAGGAGGGAGGATGAGATCAGTAGGGCAGAAGTAGTGGAAGCAGTGAAGAAGATCAAGATGGGAAAGGCTCCAGGAATTGATGGAGTGTGTGGTGAAATGCTGAAGTATGGGGGTGAGATTGTTGTGGAGTGGATATGGAAGTTGTGTAGATTGGCTTGGGAAGAGGGAAGGGTTCCACAGGACTGGAAATCAGGTATAATTGTTCCTTTATATAAAGGAAAAGGGGAGAGAGAAGTATGTGGTAACCATAGGGGTATTTGCCTTCTTAGTGTGACTGGAAAAATATATGGTAGAATACTTATTGACAGGGTTAGGCATATAACAGAGGAGTTAGCTGGAAAAGAACAAGGGGGATTTAGGAAGGGAAAAGGGTGTGTAGATCAGATATTTGTTCTAAGATGTTTAGTGGAGAAGTATCTAGAGAAGGAAAGAAAGTGTATGCTGCCTTCATGGACTTGGAAAAAGCTTATGACAGAATAGATAGGCAAGGTATGTGGAAGGTATTAAGAATATATGGAGTGGAGGGGAAATTGTTGAGTGCTGTGAAGAGTATGTACGAAGGAGCTAGGGCTACTGTGCGAGTGGATGGTGAGCTGAGTGAGTTTTTTTACCTGAATGTGGGACTGAAACAGGGTTGTGTGATGTCTTCATGGCTATTTAATATATACATGGATGGGGTTGTAAAGGAGGTGCAAGGTAGGGCAGTGGATGTGGGAGTGGCTCTAATGAATGAGGGTGAGATGTGGAAGATTCCGGTGTTGTTGTTTGCTGATGATACAGTATTGTTGAGTGAAGATGAATGGGTTTGGTGAATGAATTTGGGACAGTGTGTAAGAAGAGGAATATGAAAGTCAATGTAAACAAGAGTGAAGTTATGGTGTTTGAGAGGAATGAAGTCACAGAATGCACAGTGAGGTTGGATGGTGAGGATATGGAGAATGTGAGTGCATTC
>JAGKTI010041959.1:0-10175 GCA_018397915.1 Birgus latro
ATAAATTCCTTGACTGAGGCAATCTCTGCCATGTTTTGCCTGCAAATTTCTCTATCTCATCTCCCCATATCTTGCCTAATCTTTTTCTCCTACACATACAATCTCTTAAAGCCCTGATAGTTGGCATTTTCTCCCATTGATTATGCCGTATTCATGCTACATAAACTGTCCACCTCCATTTCTGTTCTTTTGTAACTTCTGTAATGTCTTTGACTCTAGTGTCATCTCACCAAAGTTGATTGCTTCCTGTCTGATGTACATACATATACATATATACATTATATACATTATATATGTACATGTATGTAACTATATATGTATATCTACAGATTCATATATAAGAATCAGCAACAGGATAACAATGAACACAAAAGGGAGGATAGGGCCTGGCGTGTGGTCAACCTCGCTCTAATTCTTTGAAACCTCTAGGAAAGCAAGAGTAGAAGAAACTATACGTCTCCCCCCCCTTTTTGTGCCATTATAATTTACTCACCTCTCACGTCGGTTTGGCAGAATCCCATAGGAAATGGTGGCCATGAGCGCCTTTCGCATCTCCACCTGTTCAGTCACCTGCAACATAGTCATTGGTTATTAAAATGCAAAAAATTGAGAAACATTTGGAATAAATAATTTTTCATAAGAGTAGGGCATGTTGCAAGTAACACTAAATCAGTAGATTTGTCATTCATAAAAGTTTAAGCAAAAAAAAAAACATGGCGAAGGTCATTGACTAGGTGGCACATTATTTCCAACAAAGATGGAGGCAATCACTGAGAAGGACTAAGTTGTTTGTCTTGGTCATGAACTTAGCTCCAAAATCACATGAGTCTACCTGGTACAAAGGGAGAAGGGTCTGTGCGTGATCGCTAATCAGGGTGTGACACAACATTTCCAAACAGGTAAGCATCAAATAGAGTATGTGAATGTCTCTGTTTTAATTTTATTGATTTTTTTACACCACACTCCCGCTCCATTCTCCTGCTGTTTCAGGTCAGTACTCGCACACTAAATTTTCCCCCTCCATCCCTCTTGTTCGTGTAATGTAAATCCTCTTGTGTGTTAATAAGTTAACTTGTTAATATTTCCCTGACTCCTCTTGTATTGAAAAGCGTCACTCCCGCTCCATTCTTCTGTTGTTGCAGAATACGAGTACCTGACGCCGGCTGGCCCAGGTCTACCCGCCAACCGCCCATTTCACACTAAAATTCCCTCCCTTAGCTCACGTAATCCTAGTGAATATCGGCTGGTCCATTTTGAATAATCCCGTGATGTGTTATATTGCTTGTACTGTAACTGTATAAGACATCTAGTTGAGGTACACATTGAGCCCTACGAGAATATCGAAAATTGTGTCCAATATACATATGAACTTTGAATCATCTTGCATATTTAGACTTGACAGAATATTCTTTGATGATAATCTTTTGTATATCTTTCCTGAAAGTCCATCTGAGACTACAGGATTACCAAACCCAAATATCTCAATACCATTTTGAGTGTTAATTCAGCTTGTGACGATTCATATTCATGCGTATCTTTTGTTTTTTTAATATTAATTTGTTGTGAATATTCATATTCTTAGAATTATAAGTTCTGATCATACTTCGTCTGCTTAGTGTCGTTCTCAGTTCGAAAAGTATTTTTTTTTTTGTTCCTATTAATATATATATATATATTTTTTGGTTAATATTTAGTAAAACTTAGCTTAAGTCACTTTGAGTTTGAATTATGTCATCCTCTAAGGAGTAGTACTCGTGAGATTGTGGCCCTCAAGGTGTGCTAATATCTACTTACTCACGCACTCTTAATAAGATCACGCTATCCTATTTCTCTTAATCTCTAAAGTGTCAGTAAGATCACGCTACCCTATTTCCCATAGTCTCTATCGTCTGATCATCAGACTGGTGGCAGCTCAAACTCTGTTTAGTGTACTGATAGCAAAATTCCTCATCATTTCCCTGGTGGAATAAATTCCCAGCATACGCTGGGTGGTGGCAGCATATTCTCTAAGTGTCTAATCATTACGGTGGGTAACAAAAATCTGATCATTACCGTGTGCTACATCAATTGCCTGCATCACACTGGTAATCATAATTCAGAGTACTACATGTGTGTGTGTGTGTGTGTGTGTGTGTGTGTCTGTGTGTCATGTCTTGTTTACTTCGTGTGTGTGTGTGTGTGTATGTGTGTGTGATGTCTTGTTTACTTCGTATGTGTGTGTGTGTGTGTGTGTGTCTGTGTGTGTGTGTGTGTGATGTCTTACTTCCAGAAGATATGTATTATACAGTGAGTCACTAATGCAGACGAAGATGAAAAACAAAGCTACAACTGAGCACAGTGATGAAGGCTCACCGCTGCCCAGTTCTGTGATGGAATAATGCGGAAAGTAAAATTTAGTTCTTGACAAAGTACAGCCAGCTGGTTGTAGTCCATGCCTGAATACCGGGTGGTGTTGCCATCCTCTGCCTCTTGCCAGTAAGGAGCAAATGGTAACACTGTCACATTCACTGTCGCACCGTGGAAGCTGTCAGTTACAATGCGGTTATTCATGTTATGCATTATTACCAAAAAAGGGATCACACAAGTCTGATATACAGCTATAATAATCAGTACCACTTTGGACACTTTTTATGTGTGTTAATGAATAACTGTGGACAATGATGCAATTTTATCCCTGTTGGTGTCATGTGGTAGCCAGGGACAGCACCTACTGAATTCATATAATAAAAAAAATTGTCCAGGCTAAACTCGTGTGTTTTTTTTTTTTCAAGTGTCCGTAGTTAGGAACAAATTTCCTAACTTCGGACAGCTCTTCCAAACTTCGGACAGCTCTTCCAGACTTCGAACATCCAGGTGTTTGCCCTTTAAACATGAGAATGATTAATAGCACATGTCTCTGGACACACTGGCCAAACTTCGGACACTTTAAAAGTTTTTAAAAAATGTCAAAAAAAATATTGGGTACTCGTGGCCCAAGGTATACATATATAAAGAGGAACATCCAACAATATCTTTTTTGAGCTCATAATTTGATATCACATTAAGATGCATCATATCACATTGTAGTGAGGTATTCTGGCCACAAATATAACTAAGAACTCTTCAGAAACTTTTTCAGACGAAAAAATTATATAAACATGCACTGCATATATTCCAAACTGTAAGGGGAACTAATCTCTTTTTCTTAAACAAAACTTCACTTAATTATCAAGCAGCCACGTCACTGACTCAACAAATGCATACTCAGATAACATCGGACAGGTTCTAATGACCCCCACACACCCTAATACGGACACAGATCAACAGACACACGCACACACAGGCACATGTTATGAAGGCCAGTATAAATTACTGTAAAAAAATAAATAGTATCATTTTTTTTCTTCAAAATAAAACTCATTACTGGTTAAGGCTGTAGCACCATACTGGCAATAACTTTGGTACTGGTAGTACTGAATATCTTCTTACAGATCTATATCAAATATTATTATCATTACTTAGGCCAAAGGTTCACATCTACATCAAAAATCATTCTTTTCTTGCGATCAAGTGTTGGTTCTGGTAACACCTTCAATATTTCCTCGTTGTCTATGTCACTGCTGTTATCAACCATTGGGTATACAAATGTGTGAGGTGTACCCTGAACGTGTTTGAGAAACCTGACATGTTTTTCTGATTTTATCATAACAGTGGTAGCAATATAATGCCTGTACCTGTCTTTTCTATCAAAGGGAACCCTCACAACTACCCAATTTGAGGGAGCAACTTTATCCCCAGTAGGAATTTATTTGGCTTAAGTAATTTGTCTGTCCGAAGTTAGGATTTTTTTCTGAAAAATACAGAGATATTCATTAAAACAGTCATAGCAGGATTATGCATGTATATATTTTAACCCGCCCAGTCCCCACGACATATCATGTATACGTCACCACTTTTTTTCACGCTCAGACCCACTGACGTGCATCGTATGTCAGTCAATTGCAAGGCCCGTCGTTTGCACATTTTTCAAGATTCGTGGGTGATTTTTGGTAGTCATAAGTAGAAGACCTTCCTCTACCCGCTGTCAAGCGGTGATACTGCCTGGCCCCAACTGATTCCCTCCTTCGCTTCCCCCCTCCCCCCACACTCGGCAATTCACATGTTAGCAGTAACCTGGCGAGTAAAGACATGTTGCCCCACGACCTCTCCAATAACGAAGTTCACGATGAAAGTGATTCCTGAGGACAAAGAAATAAAGAAGCTAGAGGAAGAAACAAACAGAAGTGATGAGGTGGTAATGTTGTAAAGGAAGGTGCCTTTTTTTTTTTTTTTTTGTCGGACTCTGGGCATGTGCTTCACATCCTGCTGTCAAGACCTAGCAGTCCTCCTACATACCATACACCTCTACATGTCACCACTTCGGCGCTAACACCCACCGTCCATATTGAATACATGCTAGGGCTGTCTCATACAGGACTGGTGTATTGGTATTAGTGGGAGTATTTTTACATGTCGGCGGGACTTCTGGTAGATAAGTAAAGCCCGATTTATTGAAATTCAAATCCTTAAACTGTTCCCTGCTCCAGTGTGGATTTGAACCTGGGTCCATCAGGACTGCAGGCCACCTCCCTACCGATTGAGCCACCGCCTCCCCTAAATGAGTGAACAATGCTTATATTGCCTAAATTATTGTGTGAAAACCAATATAGTCTTGTACTACACATAAATTCGTATGAAATAAATTAATAAATACGAAATTTAAAGTGGCTTGAATTAGTTAACCCTCCCATAGTTCGTTTTCTTTGAAGCCAGGTAACCTGAAAGAGAACGAAATGTAAGGGTGACTGTCACCTGTAGCAATATTTAAAAGCTCAGGAGGGAGATTTCTCTATGAATTTTCGATGTTTCTCACTAAAAGCGGAAGTTTGAGCCAAAAAAAGACAACTTGAAAATCGGTCGGGTTCTGAGGGTGTGTTGGGTAAAAAAATCGGTCGGGAGTGGGCGGGTTAAAATAGTTTACTGCCCAGTACTTACAACACTTTTCCACATATAATCGTACTCATCACGTTCTTACGATTGAAACTGTTTGTTCTGTGTGAACAAAATTTTGCAGGGTTAAAAAATGTCGATTTTTTTTCCATTTGATTCATAAATTTTTTTCACTCACACATATTCAAGCTAGTTTAATAGGACTTATACATAATAATCTTTGAAGATTACCCTACCTACCCATATCATTATTATTTGCAAATATCGCACTCTCTTCCAATAAACTTGAATTACTGCATTTTTTCGCAAAATGTCCGAAGTTTGGGCACTGTCCGAAGTTATAGTGTTTTACAGTATATAATTTTTTAAATGAACTCTTTCCACTATAATTTTATAATATGCATTACTCATTTATTATTATTATTTTTTTTTACAGCTGATATTGAAGGAACCTTTACTGAAATATTAGCACAGAGAACTATTTCTCCTAGTTTTATGGTGATAGAATAAAATACAGGGTGTTTCAGAAGTAGATGTCACATATCGACGCTTTTTATGTCAATAACTATTGAGAATATCAAAACAAAATTTATATATCCTGAAAGCCAATATTCTGAAGTTTCTGTAACAAAAATTTGAACACAAAAGTCCAAGAAATGAAGGTTTTATTAAACTTTTTTACAGATGTTTAGTGTTACACGACACAAATCCAAATGAGAGTCCATTTCTTGCCAAATTTGAACTAGCATATCGTGGTCGATGGTTGCCAAGGCTTCAGTTATTCGAGTCTTCAGATCATCCACCTCTCTGGGAATTGGAGGTACGTACACCAAGCCTTTCCCATACCCTCAGAGGAAAAAGTCACATGGCGTAAGGCCTGGAGGCCTAGGGTGCCATCACAGGAGCACACGATTATTTCTTCCGATACGTCCGATCCACCTGTCAGGCAGAACGGTGTTCAGATACTCTCTAAGACTCCAGAGAGGTGGTGCCACATCCTGTTGGAAAATGAAGTCTGCAGACTCTTCCTCACACAACTAATCCAACAACCAGTTTTGCAGCATGGCAAGGTACGCTTCACCATTGACTATTTCTCCTTCAAAGAAGAATGGTCCACACACACGTTTCTTTGACATGGCACAGAATACATTCACCTTAGGGGAATCTCGCACATGCTCAAGAGTTACATGGGGTTCTCAGTTCCCCATATGCGTGTGCTACGCTTGTTGACTTTGCCTCTTAAGTGGAAGGTCGCCTCATCACTAAAAACAAGGCGGTCATCAAATCCGTCACTTTCCAACTTCTGCCTATGTATGCAAAAGTCTTTGCGAGCTGGTTTATCAGTGCTCTTCAACTGTAAGACCAACTGCAGCCTGTAAAGTGTCATATGCTGGCGTCTTCTTACAACTCGCCAAACAGTTGTTGATGAGAGCTGAAGTTCTCGACTGGCTCTTCTGATTGACTTGTGGGGGCTCCAATGGAAGGCATTTCAGACTTGTTCAGCCGTTTCATCTGAAGTTGAGGGGCGTCCTGTTTTCTTTTCCGGACACAAACACCCCTCCTCCTTAAATTTTGCATGCCAATTCACAATGGAATGTCTATCTGGTGGCTGCTTTGAAAATTCAGTCCTAAATCTGCGTTGAATACATGTCAAAGACTCAGTTTTTGCGAAATCTAGGACGCAAAACGACTTCTCTTGCTTTGTGAACGGCATTACTGGATCTAAAAAGATAGAAACAATAAAATTAACAGAAGAAAACTTGACGGTTTAAGCTTTCAAATGGTACCAGTTTCGTCTTGCTATCACTTGTAGTTCGTGAGATATGAGTTCTTAGGAAGTGACACGTACTTTTGAAACGCCATGTACAGTATTCTGGTAGCTAGTGCGTTGTTAAAAATATGCTGATTATATTACTTGTGATATTTCTCCGGGAAGAGGGTGGGGGAGGCAAGGGAGCGCAGACCTGTGGTGGTGGTACAGGTGGCCACTTGCAGCACCCGGGCACCGTCAGGGCTGTATGGCAGGTGAACCAACACATCACATCTGTTTGAAATATGTGAAGTAGTCATAAAGTGTATTCAGGAATATATTGGGGGTTCTGATAGTAGATCTCCCTGGTCGAGGCAGACTGTGGCCTATGTGCAATGGCAGTGATCGTAGAGGTGACCAAAGGACCTTCTATCATGGTAGGCATAATTGGTCTCCGACCTATAAATGATCTGATCGGTGGCAACTCAGCTTCGGACCCGCTATGCTTGAAATGGGGTTGACTTATATGTGGTTTGTTTTGTTTTGGGGGGGGGGAGTTAAATACGAAACCGTGAGTAGGGCTTAATTTCATGCGGCCACACGATGCGCCTATCTAGCAATGTTTCAAGTGATCACATTTGTTACTTTAAATATGGCTCCAACAACAGGCGAATCACTGGTTGCTGTGACACTAGAGGAAGGACGCCCTTCCTTGTGATCCAAAGGATAAGGCAGAAATCATGGGGAGAGTCTAGAGAATCCCAGACCTACCCATGCTACCTTCTCCTGAGTCAACTTGCAGCTTGGTCGAGCAGTGTCCATTTCTATAAACCTAGAAGGTAGCACAGATGTGGTAAAGGTAGCTGAAGTGGCCTCATGTTGCCCATGTCCACATGTGTCCTTGTTCCGTTTCCCCGCGTTCGAGGTCATGAGATGAACCAACGATAACTTCATCTGATAACGGTAACAACACTAATAGCAGCATGGACGGTGTTATTTTCCTTTCAGCCTATAATCGATCCAGTTATTTTGGCGGTGCTCTTTAGTTAGGTCTCATCTGTGCAAACATTTTTTGTCTATGAATCTCCCGTGTGAAATCAGTAACAACGGAGATACATTTTCTTTCATTTTAATTAGCTGGAAAGTAGGACGAGAGTCACGTGATGTGCTGTAGTAAATCAGTGACTGATTTGCCACCTACCAAGCTGGAACTTAGTTTCACCATAACCTCTGAGAGTAACAGTTGTTCTCCCATTCCTGTGCTTGATTTTCCGAAATGTGAGGAAGATAAGTAAGTTAAGGGTGGAATTGGTTTTGGTTAGGACTGAACTGCTTAGGATCAAGATTAGGTTAGCTGGAGTGTTAAAATGGCTCATAGTTCACTCATTTAAGGGGTTTACTGTAGATATCTAAAAAACTAGTCATTCCTGGCGGAAATGGAGGGGAAAAAAGGCATACAACAAAATTAATACCAGGTCGAAGTATGGGATGAAACAAGAATTTTTAGCACTGAACTCGCAAACATAGCCATAACAAGTGGAAGTCGAATTTCACTGTCTTGCCAGGACTTAGCATACTGCGATATAGTCTGGACCTTGGTTTGAAATAACAATTTGCTACAGTCAGGAACACCTGAAAGTATCACACGCATGGGGCAACAAGACAATCATACACTCAGCCTTACACTGTTGTTGATTTATTCTGATCCCATGGGGAGGGGGGGGCGATGACTTCTGAATCTTAGATGTAGAGAGGAGACAGGGCCACCGTTCAAGGAAGTGAGCTGATACTGCTGCTTTTACATAAGATATAATTATTAAGGTGTGCAAACCTCAAATTATGTAGGAAGAACTCGTAAAGGTAGCACAGTTCATTACATGTAGGGTAGCCACATCTGGCACCAACCCTCATTTCAAAAGCTGAGTGTGCTACATGAAATCAACTTACATTTTCTGATGTTACATTACTTTCTGCAGATTCAGTATTTCTGTGTTTAAAATAACTATACTTTCAATGTAAATATTGTATTTTGAGAGTAACTTTAGGATTTTCTCTGGAATGGATGAATTGTAGGGGAACATGAACACATAGTACGTTCCTCCTTACCTATTTGAAGAGGGGATATATACTCCAATCCCCCTCCACATCTATGCCCATGCAGTCTTATCTCAGAGGTCTGCTCATCTTGAGTCAGCTAAAACCTACAACAGCTTGAGGCAAGGCACACACTCATTTCAATGACGGGCTTTTCTCAGTCAGCTCATATCTGAGCACCATGGAAGAAGACTACCAATTTTGTATAAAGTCATCGGGTCATCGACTGGACACTTGCATGTCAAATGCAACCATCATTCCTGGCTTGTTCATGTGACTGTAATCAACTTCAAGTCTGTGTCTACACTGCTGCTCTCCAGTCACGGTCAGACTCGTACAAAATTCGGGTATCTAAATGCCAGTGTCGGTTTTGTCTCATGTGCCGATGAATCCTGTGGTCAAAGAATATTACCTGGAGTTTCTGGTATAGAGAAAGCTGACTTCTACAGAGGCAACCTCATCATTCAGCCGACACTCATTCACATTATCCATATTACGCTTATAACCTCCTACAACTACCTCTCTACCCCGCCATGATATCGGTAGCCCATCAAACCTTCCACATTTCTCAGGCTCACAGATACACTCTAACTGAAGTTACTGACGTTCACACACTCTCCTCTAAATACTCGCCAATCTCATCAGTATTTCTAAATATTATAGTCATAATTTGCATAACTGGAAGGGACAGAAGAACGTACTCTTCAGGCAACCTTCTGCAGTTTTTCAATGAGTGAGATTATGAAGAGTCTTCACATCACTGTAAATACCGTCTTCACTTGTATAAGTGCGGTATTTTATTTTTTAAATATGTTTGTCCACTGTCTGTAAAACCTACATGCAGTCTCATTCATTATAGTAAGATTTCAGAGCGGCATTCTACTGATTTCTTCCTCATCTACATATAGTATCAGAGAGGTGCATATCTCACTTGGGTATATTCGAGTGCGTTTGTGCGTGTGCCTGACATTAATGCTGTCAGGCAGCATTCCACTGAGGTCTGTCTCTGAATAACTGTAATACACAAAAAAGGAGTTACTTTAGTAAACAGTGGTATGGAGGAGTGGTCTCATTCTGTAAAAGTAATGATGGGGTCTAATTGGTTTTAAGTGCTTTTCACCTACAAAGTGTAATACTCATCCGTGCAATGAAGGAGAATTTCTCCCAGAAGTAGGTTATTTTCTGCAATTATGATGCATAACTCAGTGCTATATTTTTGATACACTCTACATCAGGGTTCTTCAAAGTACGGGTCGCGACCCAATACTGGGTCGCAAGCTTTTGCTCAGTGGGTCGCCACATCGTAACTAGATATGTAAATAGTAAGTGAAATGCATTAATCTGAAACTGCACGGGAAAGAAA
>JAGKTI010041960.1:0-10174 GCA_018397915.1 Birgus latro
GAGAGAGAGAGACTAATGTATCTTCGAGCCATTTTTATTCCTCCTCAGCAACGACCCCTTTCTAAAACACGCCACCCTCACTTGTACTGTACCCTACCGTACTAGCCACACCCCTTCACTACAATGACGTCTTTCACATTCTTCCTGTTGTTTCCAGACTATTGTATTCAACTCTAGAAAAGCTTCGCCCATTCAAGTGATGAAATCATCTGGAGGCTACATATATAAACTAAAAATAACATACTCGAGCTGAAGTTAACTACGAAGACAACTTTTCAATGTTTTTTCGGTACCACGCGAATTAATTTAACCTACACTCTGTTCACTTTAGTTTGCACCTTATTTCGCCTAGCTAAACGGCAGACGTTAGTATGGCTCTACATCCATTCCTTTCCACTTCTTCGTGACTGGCATCATAGTGTTAATCTCCTGTCACAGCTCCGCAGGCGTACAACGGTTAACTCTGAGATGCCGAACCTCGGAGAAGATTGTTGGCCAAATAATTTAATCTGGCATTAGGTTATTACCGGTATGGAGTGTGTTGACCATTCGGAGACCCAAAAAATGACTGGCAAAAATACACTCCGAATACGTAATGGCTGCTTTATATTACTCAGGAGGAAACTCTTGAGCGCTACTTCACCCATTACTCTATTTCAAAGGGGTTTAGTCATACATGGCAGGTAATGCATTTCGAATTATCTTAAGTGCTACGGTAGTTAATTTTTCTTCCGTGAATATATATAAACATCCACTGGGCCACTTTTTCTTTTAGACATACTAGTAATAAAATATTTTTCTCGCGTAACTCAGTGTTCTCGCAGAAAAAAAAAATTATCAACCATAGTAGAATTATAAATTAAAACGCACAAATATTAAGTTAAATATAGACAACTGTTGTTCATACGCGTATCCTTTTCATGAAACACCTACAGCCCAATGTACAAAATAGGAAGAATGCCAATTTTTGGCACAGGTAAAGTGGACAAAATATAATTTAAAAGGATCATTTTGAACTGGTGACCAATACGATATAGCCTTCGTTAACCCATTCTTATCAAGGGATAAATTCACAATGTGGTTGCAAAAAAACAGGGGAAAAGATATCCTTGGGCTGAACGGCTTAATAACGGTGAGATGGGGTGGATAGGTACATGACAGAGGGATGTGATAGGACAGCCCGTTGGCGGAGGACAGGGTGATATGGAGGCGATCAGTCTGTCGTCGTTCCTTCTGCGATTAGCCTAAAGTGTCAGACACACAGACAGACAGACAGATAGATAAACATAGAGACACAAACAGACAGATGGACAGACAATGTTGAGACAGACTGACAAACTGGAAAGCTGATATATAATTTAAAAACCATAGACAGATACTCATAGACTGACTGATGGGTAGGCAGGTAATTCGTATATACTTTTTAAAAGATACGTTTGCCAAAAATTAACCCCCTAAATCAGGTGACAATGTTGGTTTATTCCTCTTCCCTCAAGACGATTTTACTGTTAAGTCCACTCGTAGTAAAGGGATAATGAATGCAATAATTAAAATAAAAACGTTTTCGGACTGAAGGGGTTAAATGCCGTGTCCTTCGGTTTATCTTTCATCAAATGGCTAATCCCATAGTTCATCCAGAAACGTCTGCCTAGTCTATCTCTGCCTCATATTACCAATCCCGAGTTGACACCGACACCGATGTTGTTGATGATGATTGATGATGATGAAAAAAATAATATCATAATAACGATAAAACAATTATATTTTCCTCTATAATATCCTGCGTATAATGAGAATAATGATAACTTCTAAAGACAAGAATAATAATCATTAACCAACTTTCCGCTAATCTGATAATGGTAACGAACATAATACTACTACTAGTACTACACTTATATCATTTTATTATTATTATTATTATTATTAACTTCCTGAACAGACCTAAACATTTTTCACCCAAAATATTAATGCCAATCAACTGCATTAGGGTCAAAGGCAATCAACTTTTGTCACCATCTCCCCCTAGCATACGACCCGCAAGCCAATGAGACATCAAGGTCCCTATTTGTACTGCTGGATAAACTGGTATGAGAAGGAAACAGACTTTGCCCACGAGTCTGACCGGTCCGTGAAGTCGGGCTTATCTAGTTGCTGTATGGACATGCTAACCAATCCAACATCCGCCATCCCTAATAATAAAATAACAACAAAAACATCCGCAGCAACAAAAGCATCAGCAATAATAATAATAATAATAATAATAATAATAATAATAATAATAATAACTTACCTTTTGAGTGTCCATGATGCGGTGTAGCCAGCAGCGTCAGAAGCACCACCACAATCCCGGATCTTACCCACGGTCCAGACATCTTCCTGGTGTGTAGTTCCTGTTCTTACTTTACAATCTCAGTCTTGCATCGTCACATAACGCAACAATCTGCTCTCCAATTAACTATCCCATTCGTCTAATTGGGCTATTTAACACTTCAGTAACTTGGATAATCAGGTTCTGTTATTCATTAGCCGTTAGACCTCTCTTACCTTTCGTACTTAAGTCTTGTTCGTCACTCGTTCGTTTGTTTTCGTCACTTGTTTTCGGTGTTAGTCGCGCATAAACTATTAAGTTACTGTTTTCCGTTAATCGCTCCTACTTGCTTCCTTCGTTTCTAATTTGTACTTATATCCTAGTATCAAATCATGTTCGACTGTGCGTGTATAGTTTTATCGTCGCCGCTCGTTTGTCTTTTTTTGTTTTTTGTTTTTTTTGTCAATCGTTCGTAGCCGAATCAAGTTTTGGTCAACCTTTTGTAATCTTTTAAAATCTGTGCTTGTGTCACTCGGTCTCACTTTTCCTTTGTCAACTCTCCGTATTTACTTCTTCAGCAATCGTTATCACTTTTTTTTCTTAATTTTCCGCAGTTATCTTTCCTCATAAGTTATTAAAATTTTCAGCAAAGTCACATGGGCGTACTTTCTTAATGAACACTTTCACCAGTAACCACCACAAAGACCACAAAAAGACTGTTATAGTCATTGGAGAACTAATTCTGTTTTTCCTCTTCACCACGAAAAAATTTCAAGTATTCGTTTGTCGGGCCCCAGTCACAGAACACTACCAATGCCTCCGGCCCGGGATAGCGTGTACACCCTCCTCGCTTGCCCAGACAACACTGATTCTCCTTAGTCGCTCACTCCCGTCACACTGTGGACTATTTTCACCCCTGACGCATGCGCAGTACGTGGTTCCTCTACTTTGTACACAGCATCCCAAGGTTCAATGCCAGTACCGTATGGGAATTTGAATTGTATTGCGATTATATTGTCACGTAAAATTAATTGGCGAGGAGGCAATAATTTTTCTTCTCGCTTGCCACTATATTTCGGGGATGAGGTCAGCCTTGCAAACACATTTTCTTATACGATGCTGAGGGCTGTGTAAATAAAATTACGCATCAGGTTGCAACTACCACTACTGCTACCAATTATTATATTTATGATATTACTATTATTATTATTATTATTATTATTATTATTATTATTATTATTATTATTATTACACAAGCGAAACAGAATTAAATTTCCTTCCTAACTCCTCTTCTTCCAGCTTGTTCTTCTTCTTCCTTCTCCTCGTTCTTTTTCCCTTCCCTTCTTTCCACCACCGTGTTGTTATATCTCTCCCCTTTCCTCCTTCCCATGCCTATCGTCACCATCATCATTTTGCTTCTTCTGATTCTTATAATAATTATTCCTCTTCCTCATCATCATCCTTTTCTTCTTTTTCTCCTACTTTTTCCTTCTACTTTTTTTCTTCTTCTTCCTCCTCTCATTTCCTTGCTCGTTTCTTCTTCAAAAATCTTCTCCTCTTGCTCATTTTTTTTTTACTTTTTTTTACAGCTTATGCTTACTCTCCTTCTCTTCGTCCGTAACCACGATTACCACTACCACCACCATCATCTTCCTCATTCTCCTCCTCCTTTTCTTCTAATGATTGCTGTGGCTGTTGTTGTTGGAATTATTGTTGTTTTTGTTGTTGTTGTTAGTGTTTGTTAATGGAGCTGAGGTGGCTAATGCACACGTCTCGCGATGGATGTGTCCAAAGTCAAGGGTACCAAAATCATGGCGGACATTTTACGTGAGTGCTGGTGTGTTCTTTAATATGCGTACATGTGTTTGCACCCTGTCTGTTCTCCCGACGACACACACACACACACACACACACCACAACACTGACTCACACGCATTCCCCTTCTGCAGACATCCCTTCCCCATCCGTACTTCGCCAGTATGGGGAAGGATTGATTCTGGCTATCACTCTTCCTGCGAGAAGGGCCGGTCTTGCAGTGGACGATATATGAAGATATATTTACTTTGCGTTAGTAGTTGTAGTAGCAGTAGTTTTAGTAGTAGTAGTTGTAGTAATAATAGTAGACTATAGTAGTAGTAGCAGTAGTAGTAGTAATAGCAGTAGTAGTAGTACAGTAGTAACAATTACCGGTATTACTATTAAGAACTCCAGATTATGTATAGTTCTTACTGATACCGCAGATTTTTTTTTTTTTTGGGGGGGGAGGATCTAGAAGGCTGGCATTCCAAGACCGTTCAAGATACAGACTTGAAATTTTCGGGAGTGATGCATCTTGGTTACAGATTTCTTTTGGCTTTTTTTTTTTTTTTTTTTTTTGGTAGCATTAGCGCTGCACTAGCGCCCTGTATTTTATTTTTCAATTTTTGTTCTACACAGCAAAAACTACTGACTCCATTGCTCAGCAATATTCCGGTATGCAGTCGTTAGCATATACTAGTGCACCTGGGTTTTGATACTGAGATCCAGCAAATACTTTTTGAGTTACTGAGGAAAATCAAAATGGCCGCCTCATGCCTGAAAGTGCTAAATCGGAAAGTATTTGGCCGATTTTGATCAAGCTCAGTGGAAATGTAGTGGGTCATGAGTGAACATGATCTGCATAGTATGAATGACCTTGACCTTGATCTGAAGGTCACAGGTCAAAATCAGTAAAAAAAAAAATTTAGACATACCAAAGTTCCTTAATATTAGGTATTCAATGATAGCAAAAGTATTTTCAGGGTCCAAAGAGTGTCTACTTTTTAAGATTCCGTAACATAAGTTATGACAAATCAATATTTTTTTACGCTTTTTGACGCTTTTTGACGCTTTTTGACGCTTTTTGGGCATAGTTTCTCACACATATAGATCTTGGTTGGAACAAAAATCATTACACTTATATCTGCACATTTAATTTATGATGTATTATTAATAACGCACCAATACCACAACCACTCTTAATACTGTGTAGGTTTTTACACTGTACACCATATCTGATGTACAAGTGTTTATTTATTCATTTATTTTTTGTCATTGTAATCTGGAATGTGGCGTAATCATCTGGAATGTGGAGTTCTTTGAATATTTCTTCAGCAATTTCAGAATTCTAGTTATTATTATTATTATTATTACCCTTATTATTATTATTTATATACAGGATGATAGTTTGCAATATACTGTAGTATATACCATCAGGTGGATTAAACAGCACTAAGAGCGATGCCTCACACCCACCTCACCGCTACTGGTCTAAAAGGTGTCAGAGCACCACATACAAGTACAGTGATGTTTCCTTTCTGATTCCCACACCCCGACCCATTGCAGTGAGGGGGGCAGTGAATTTCAGTTAATGTAGCCACGATGGTTGGCGAATACTGCATATTGTTATTGTTGCTACTACTACTACTGCTACTACTAGTACTACTGTTATTATTATTATTGTTATTATTATTATTATTATTATTATTATTATTATTATTATTATTATTATTATTATTATTATATTATTATTAGTATTTAGCATTAGTATTATTAGATTACTACTACTACTACTACTACTACTACTACTACTACTATTACTGCTACTACTACTACTACTGTCACAACTACTACTACTACTGCTATCGTATCATGCTATTATTACTCTTATTATTGGTCTACTCATCGACACAGTCCGCATATATAACATTTAAGAGGATATCGAAGTGTAATGTCCAGAATAGATCGCTACGGAAGAGGTGTTACGAAACTACCCGATGAGTGATAGTTTTCTTTTTCTTTTTTCCTTTCCCTTTTTTATCCCCTACATAATGCCACTTGGGACGCTCAGCTGATTATCAACTTTAATACCTAGGATAAATATTCTAGCCTCGGGCCCCCAGGCTCCTGATAGGACAATAAAGGGTTAGATGGTAGATACAAATAGATAAAATAAGTTAATATGACTTTTATTCTGGATCCACACACTCCCGATGGGACAAAAAAGGACTGTGACAATTTTTTTTTTTTTTTTTTTGTTCAACAGAAAACATGAAAATCAAGAAATAGCCTATGTAATGAATTGGATACCGTAGTCTCTCTAGACCTCCCTCCTTCCCCACTAAATATTTTCTACCCCAAACTAAGTCCCCCTATATTTATCTTTTTTTCATTTTTTTAAATACTAGTGTGAGATTAAGGTCGAACTATAAAAACTACTGAATAAAAGAATAATTACTTTTTCCAACAGAATTTCTCCTTTTTTTTGTGTGTTTTTTATTTCACTGGCACTATTAGTTATGTAGTCTTCATTTCATAGTACAGTATATTGTTGCCAACTGGAGAGGGACGCCTTCACGTAGTGGCACAGATACAACTGGAAGACTCCATTGCCCGGTTATTCAAACATCCTTCAGTTCTCACCCTGTACTTCAAAAGGAGGATGTTGGACTGCAGGAGGAGTGGAACCTCAGCCTGCAGTCCACTGAGTTCACGTCCACATGAGCCTGGAGCCACAATAAAAACATTATGCATTAGTTTTTTTTTTTACTTATTGATTAAGATTTCTATTAGGGTTCGTAAACTATTGTTGTTCCTGTTGTTATTATTGCTGTTATTATTATTATATGGTAGGTAGGGGCGCTCACCATCCACTCAATCGATAAAGTGCTGCTCTCGGATGTCTGCCCTTTCCTCTCCTCCTTCCTTCTTTCCTTCCTTCCTCTTCTGTCTTTCTTTACCTCATTCTTTCCTCGTCTTTCTGCCTATGGGTGACTCTACACTGAATGACAAGCCAAATGGTTTCCTGTACAAAAGGAAACCATTTACAACGCTGGGTGGTAACCATATAACCAAATTATGGCGCCTGGTGGTTTAGTGGGCAATTATGGCGCTCCCGTCGGATTAAGCCGGTGAAGGTTTATATCCAAGGGGTGGTTGAGGTATATTGCTCATGTTATGCCACTCAGGGATGAGTGAGGCTGGTCACTCTCATCGTAAATGTCAGGACCAACTTGTCTAGCCCCGGGCTCCTACGCTTCTCATGGGGCAACTTAGGATTGGATGATGGATGGATGGATGGATGGATGGATTATTATTATTATTATTATTATTATTATTATTATTATTATTATTATTATCATAACCATTATTGTTGTTGTCATTGTTGTTGTTGTTGCTGTTATTATCATTAGAGTATCACCATTATTATTATTATTATTATTATTATTGTTGTTATTATTATTATTACTATTGTTGTTGTTGTTGTTGTTGTTGTTGTTGTTGTTGTTATGACTTGTTGTTGTTGCTGCTAGGAGTCTGCTGTTCCTGTTGTCATTATAGTCCTCATCACCCTTCTCATCACTATTCTGATAGCATGGTAAAAAACAGTCCTCATTATCATCACTATCATAACTCTCACCATTAACACCCCACACTATATAGTCAGTCACCGAGAACAAATCCTCTCGCCTCACTAATATGCTAAGGGCAGCCCGAGAAACTTCCAACACCACCGAGAAGTAGGTCCTAAACCGAACCAAAATACCACTCGAAAACAATAACTAGGAATATGCATCAATTTACCGCATTAGTCAATCTCCGTGGCTGTCTGTCTGTCTGTTTATGTATGTTTCTATCTATTGGTCTGTCTATCTCAGAGTTCCTTCAGCGGAAAAGAGATAAATTGTTCAAGCATATGTATCCATTAGCAAATCTGTCAATCATTCAGATAATCAGTTCATCTGTCTGCCTAGCTGCCTATCTATCTATTAATCCATCCATCTATCTGTCAGTTTGTCTGTCTGCCTGTCTGTCTCTTTCTCTTTCTGTCTGTCTGTTTATCTGTCTCGGTATCTGTTTTTTTTTTTTTTTACTAGAGGGCCGATCCCAGAGTTCATCCAGGATATCAGCTACAAATATCACTTCCCTACATGAGTCAAAACTCAACGCCTCTCCCTTACCTCCCACCAGCCCAAGAAGATGATGATGATGATGATGATGATGATGAAAGCTGTGCGACGATCATTATGGCAGACATTCAGTTTCTGCCAAGTCCCAGTCTTCCCCTAGAACACCACGTGAAACAGTCCATGTTAAATACAGGTTCTGTCAGGTGAACAGAAGCAAGGGGGAAACAAACTACGTCCAACAGTCTGACCGGCTCAAGAACAGAACTCAGGTTGTTCCCAGCAGCGACCTGGATGTGCCAACAAATGTACAATCAGTGGATAGAAAAGACTGCCTACTGTTCCATCGCGACTACTTCACAGTCAGGGCATGTCCGTCCGGTCCCTCCATGGCGCAGTACAAATTATCCATGGGCAGAGAATCACGCCAAACCTCTGTCAGCTTAGGAATATTATCCAACAGAGGGAGTAGAGCAGATGACATGAAATATTAGACGAACAATTGCCCCCGGCTGTGCTACTGGCTCACTCCAGGTACAGTCAGCGACAAAAGTTCGTCCACTATTTCACTATATCTACCTCGCACTTAGGGATTGTCCATCACTTTCCACCCATATATGACGTACCAATCAGTATCATCTATGGGTAGACAAACAAGTCTCTCTGAGCTTGGGAATATTAACTAGCAGAAGGAAAAAATACATGCGGACGAGGTTAGAATAATAAATGAACTTTTGTCCCAGAGTGTACAGTCTATAGCAAAGGTGTCAAACTGGTGGCCTGCAGGCAACATGTGGCCCTCGAAGAAGAAAAGAGTGGCCGCGATGACTTAAGAAAACCTATCAGTCCAAATATTGACCAACTTGTGGAAGCAAAACGCCTGCATTGCAATGGAAAAAGATAAAAGCCTTTGATCTATTAGACTGATGTATTTTATGTTTTATTTCTAACTGTTTGTAGAATTATATTTAATCATAAAACAGTAGAGAGAGAGAGACACCCCTGCTACAGTAAAATTACATGTAAATTTACTTTCATTCATACAAAATACAGGCAATGAAGAGGGAACAGAAACGTGTGATGATAAACTTATATGTGTAAGCCACCTTCATTTGTTTTCTAAATTAACATATTGGAACCCTTTTAATGCAGGCAAAGATAGGCCTATCCTACTAGGAACTATTATTTTTACTTGATCTCAGAAAAAAATGTGGATTGGAGGGGACACTAAAAATATGTTATGAATTAGGTAGACTTGGCCTTAAGACCATACACGGAACTGAAGTGTGGCCCTTGGGAAGGATTGAGTTTGACACCACTGGTCTATAGATTTTATATATATATATATATATATATATATATATTCCCGTGTCGAAATTGTGTCAGTCCTTTGTGAATGATCAATTGCTCGTCTAATCGCAATATAGAAATGGGCTGGAATGACTGTAAGCGTGCATCATTTAGTTCGGTGCCACAGACATGTAAAGGGATTATTGACTGAGGCTCTATTCCACATGCCTTATATTCACATTCCATATTCGTAAGTTTGTTCCGCCATTCTTTGTGCTCGCTTTCTTGACATTCCTCTCTCTCTCTCTCTCTCTCTCTCTCTCTCTCTCTAGGTGGCTTCAATGCATTTCTTATAACAATGTCAGAACAATGACGCCTTTTGTGCTTGATTCATGCTGCCGTCGACGATTTTTTTTTTTTTCATCTTAGAGGAAACCACTTGCAGCGATGGAGTCAGTGAAATCTATATTTAATTTTACAGTTCGAAAAATATCTTTTAAGCTGAATAAAATCGTCCAGCAGTAATAACAAAACATAAAAGGGTGTCATCGTTGTGAAGGAGATAACCAAATGAGTGCGATTATTTTTTAACGAGCGCGCGCGCGCGCGCGCGCACACACACACACACACACACACACACACACACACACAC
>JAGKTI010041962.1:0-10174 GCA_018397915.1 Birgus latro
CTCTCTCTCTCTCTCTCTCTCTCTCTCTCTCTCTCTCTCTCGTGTTTTATTTTGCTTATTACATTTTTAACCCCTTCATTACGACGGGTCCTCTTCCAAGCTGACAAAAATCCTCAAATATTATTCAGGGACACAGAGGTTAATGAAGCAGTGAGAAAGGCAGGAAGTGTTCATTACCTGTAGTTGAGGTGGACGTACGTGGACACCTGTGTTATTTATGGACAGGTGATGGACACCAGAAAAGGTTACACATGTCATTGAGCACATAAACACACACAGAGACACACACACACGCACACACATACATAGATACCTTTACTCTTACTTATGCCTACAGACAGGCAGGTGTGCATTTCCTCTGCTTGTTCGGTTCCGTCCTCAGGTGTTTTCATGTGTCCAGGTACTCCTAAGCTTCACTATATATTCATCAATTCATTCCCTCCATGCATTTGTTCATTTCAAAGTGTTCATTTCCCCCATGCAGGTGTTCTCATTCATCAATTCATTTCCTCCGTGTAGTTGTTCATTTCAAGGTTTTCGTTTCACCCGTGCAGGTGTTCTCATATTCATCAATTCATTTCCTCCGTGTAGTTGTTCATTTCAAGGTGTTCATTTCCCCCGTGCAGGTGTTCTCCCGTGCTCGAGTGCTGTTCAGCGTGGGGGGGCACTACTACCATGCTCAGCCAGCGGTGGAGTTTGAGAATGCTGTGGATCGCATCTTTGAACACGCGCGGAACGTCACTATACCGCTTCACAACGCGGCCGCGAGATACGTCAAACTGCAGCTCTACTTCTCACTGCGCTGGCTTCTGCTGTCTGAGGTCGCGTTCGATTCAGGTGAGTTTTTATTCATGTATTTAACCTGTTTATTTTATTTGTTTGTTCACTTATTTGGGTGTTGGTGAGTTAATTTTTGCTTTTGATTTTGTAGTTGCAGTGGTTTCCTTGCATGATTGTTATGGTTATGATTTGGTTATTTTCTGCTTCATGTGATTGTGCATTTTTATCTTGCGTGGGTTTTATTGCCATTGCATAATTTTATTTTTGTGCACCCGTTGACTTGTGTTTCATGTAACCTGCGCATTTTTTGGCCTTTTGCTTCATATCGCATTTATGAGTTTTATGTTTTACTAATATTTCGGATGTTACTTTTCTTTTTGCATTGTATCGTATGGATGGATTTTCTGTATTTTTATAATTTTCTGCGCTACTTTCCCTTTGTGTTTAGTATGATGCGTTGCTTTCATGGCTAATGCTCGATGCTGCCGCTGCTGTTTCGTCTTGGCTGTTATTTGATGCTGCAGTAACTTTTTTCATACAAGGATTGCATGCCTGTTGTATGATGCCGCTGTTGCTTTGTACTATTATTGTTCTTTTTTCCTTCTTTTCCTTTTTTATGCAATGGTTGCTTTTTGCTTGGTATGGTCGTATGGAAGAATATCAGAAGCACACGTGATATGTAGAGTTAAAACGCTTGCACATAGAAATGGAAATCTAGTGCCAGGTTTTCATCTGTTTTTCAAGACTGCTTCATATTTAGACGAAAGATTTGAACTCTGGCTTTTATTTCACTTCTAAGTGTTTGGATGGTGTCTAGATGATCCTGGGACAACACTACAAAAGCAACAACTACATCAGCAAGAGCAACAGCACAAGCCCATGCTGCTCCCCCAGCATAACAGCCATAAACAGAAAAACTTAAAAACACAAAATGCAGTTCCAACAACTTCAGCACTACACAGACTGCCTTAAAACATCCCTCTGTATCCACCATTAATTATGGTCTGCCCACCTGTTATTTTGTACTGGTAAGTGATGTCCTCTTTCACAGACATACAGTCACACAGCCATCACAGCTATTCAGAACCTTCAGCCGAACAGCATTCATCAGGAACCTCCACCAAACATTAATCCCCCAGAAACTGTTCTTCTCAAAGAGATCTAATATGGCTGTTAAAGATTAGAGGCTTACCCTTCACGCTGTCAGTTTTAAGCATACAGCCATGAGAGAGTAGGTGACATCAGCAGGGAATAATTAACCCAGCACTTGTGTCCTTCAGTGCCATGTGGGTGTAACCTGACGGAGGAGGTGCCGGAGGTGACAACAGAGCCAGGCCGACAGGAGACAGTGGCTGGACAGACTCCTGTTCCAGCCCAAGCGTCCACCTCTGGCCTGCTGGTGGGTGGGTTGGCAACCTTGGGTGTAGTGTTTGGGGTGGTACCGGTGGCGCTGTGTGTGCTTTACTACCGCAACCACCTCGCCAGCAAGACCAAGACACCCCCTGCCACACCCACCAGCACAGATGCCATGAAGATGTCCATGAAAATGAAAGACCTGCACATCAACATGAACCTGACCCCAACAGCCAAGGGATACTCTCGTGCTGAGGGCGCCGTGTATGGCCACGTAACCATGCAGGAGGCGGCATCGCTGTACCAGGAGCCATGCAGTGGACCGCTCCTTAATCCCGGCTACCACACCCTTGGCCACCCTACCTCCTCTCTCAAGTGTCCCCTGCCCCTGGACACTGATGACTCCGTAGACTATGCCGTGCCTGATCTCAACATGACCCCACCCCCACCATTCTCTGAGGTGTACTCTCCCCCACCCCCTGTGCCAGTCACCCGCCCTCCTTCTACTCTGCCAAATACCCGAACACGCAAGGACTCTCCCCTGCCGCCGCCCGTGCCGCCCATCCCGCCGCCACCAGAGCAGCAGTACTATGCTGCTCCTCAGTTGTGCCATGCGTCCAACATCCAGGGTGTTACAGGTTGTGTCATATATGCAGCGGCTGACGCGTGCAGCCTGACGGAGGCACGGCCGGTGTCGGAGGTGCCACGACAGTGTGTGCGCATCCTGGAGACACTTGGCCAGGGTAAGTTTGGCACCGTGCAGCTGTGTGAGGTGGAGAGCAATGGCCAACCCTGCCTTGTGGCCATGAAGAGCCTTAGAGCAGGGGCCTCTGAGGATGCAAAGAAGGATTTCCGCCTGGAGGCTGGGGTGCTGGGACGCCTGGATGATCCCAACATCGTGCGTTTGGTGGGGGTGGTGACTCGCTCGGACCCTCTGGCCATGCTGCTCGAGTACATGAACCACGGTGACCTCTACCAGTTCCTGAGGCGGCACCGTGGTACCATCGCCCAGGCACCGGACTGTGACGGTGACCTCCCACCCCTCAGCTATGGTGCTCTTATCTACATGGCCTCACAGGTGGCCTCAGGGATGAAGTACCTCGAGTCAGTGAGTGTGGTGCACCGTGACCTAGCTTACTGCTACTGCCTGGTGGGGGACTCGCTCACCATCAAAATATCAGACTTTGGCATGAGCAGAACCCTCTACTCCAGTGATTACTATCGCCTCAGTGAGGGCCGGGCCTTGCTGCCCATCAGGTGGATGGCCTGGGAATCCATACTGCAGGGCAAGTTTTCCACCAAGAGTGATGTATGGGCGTTTGGTGTGACATTGTGGGAGATCCTGACCATGGCGCGGCAGCAACCCTATGCGGAGCTCAGCGACGACGGTGTGCTGGAGAATATTTCCCACTGTTACCATGGTGATGGGTCCGGCATGATGGTCCTGCCTCAGCCGCCCATATGTCCCCGTGACGTGTACCAGACCATGGCCTCCTGCTGGCTTGTGAACCACCGCCAGCGTCCGCCCTTCTGGCATCTGTTCATGTTCCTGCAGCGAAAGAACCTTGGCTACACCCTTGACTACACCCTTGACTACATCGAGTGAGGCAGGTGACACAACCAGCCACACCACCTGTTGCTGCTAGATTCTTGTGAGCCAAGGAGATTTTCCGTACCTCTTCCTTAGCGATATGTTTTCTGTATTACACCCCAGTAATGTCTTGGTTATGGTATTCAGTTATATAGATGTAGACTGCATGAATAACTTACAGAAAAATACTAACATGTTATATGCAAAGGTAAACTGGTAAGAAAGCTACACAATGGAGGCTCCTAATTAGATGAGAGTACAACCCAGTGTTATATTCCCGTTTACTTTGGATGCTTTTTAGGAGCTTTTCTTATTTTTTCTCAGCAGTGTAATATGTATAGTATGCATTAACAACCTTTCATATGTTTTTACTATGTTTTTTAATACTGACAGAAGCTATACAGTATAAATGAAATACAGGAGAATATTAACTTCTCATGTGTAGAAATAAACTGGTAAGGAAGAGGTGCAAGGCAGTTTCTGAAGCGGACAAGAATAGGCACCAAGTCACTCAGCCTCCCAGATAATAAAGTAGTGGTGAGTGACATAAGCACAGGTTCTTTAGTGATGCTGTTTCGATCTCGTTATGTCCTGGGTATCTCGAACACGGGTTGACAGGCAGGACTGGAATGCTATGCTTCACCGAGGTGTCAGTCGGGAAGTACAAAAACTCTTTCTCACGTACTGTTCCGGTGTAATAGTAGTTTAGAATACTCGCTTTAGCTCTATCAAATTTTTAACTAGTTTCTCGGTCACATTGTGGATGTAGTGAGCAGCTACACAAATTATAAATAGGGCCAACAGAATCACCCTCACAATCAGGAAGAGTGTAGTTGATGACGATGGTTTGTGACATCATAAAGTGTGAGAAACATTGAACCCGAGTGTAGTGTATCCTAAACTAGAAGTTTTGGGGTTATGATCCTAAACTAGTGGTATTTAGTAACTCCAGTCTGCACAGTGATCACTCTGAAACACATTGGCATGGTGGTGGTGGTAGTATGAGCTTGCAGTTGCCAAATGAAGAAACTAAGGACTTGCTCCGTACCTCCACAACAGAAAACCCACAACGAAACTAGACCGTCAGTGTGTTGAAGATGGGGCAACAACACAGTGCTGCAGGGGTGTTGTGTTTGATACTGCGACTGTGTGTATGGTGGGCGGACACTGTGATTAACCTGTGATATACCTTAGTCAGGGAGCGGCCATTTGTATAGGCGGACGCTGGGGTGAGAGGCCTGGGAACAGGAGCCTTTGGGATGGGCAGAAGGAGACATGCTTTCTCACAATCAAAACATGGGCAGAACTTTGGAAACCTAATCTCTACCATTCAATGTATGTTGAAAATCTGTCAATTTTTCAGAGATGTCACTTTTTTCTTCGTAATGACCTATCATCATCACCGTATGTTCAAAAATAATCAAAATTTCAGAGCTTTCAGCGACGTTCATTACCAAGTGAACTGTTATTTGATATATCAGGGAATTAAGTCAGCTTTGTGACTTCAACAAAAACCACTCTGATGAAATTAAGTTCCAGAATTTCACTGCACAATCAAAACTTCAGAGTACAGTACTGTATTGCAGAGTATCACAGATCAGTACAAATTTTGAAGTTTACTTTGCCTTGTGATCTGTCATTCACTATATCAAAGATTGAAGTCCTCTTTTAAAGCCACACTGATGGGTTGAAAACAAGCATCAGAATACCGTCACATGATCAGAATTTCAGAGTTTTTCAGATTTGTTGCGTGACAAATGGACTGTAACTTTATATATCAGAATGGAACTTTTTATTGCTTCATCAAAAACATTCTGATTGGCGAAACCATGTGTCAAAGTTTCATTGCAGAATCAAATTTTCAACGTTTTCAGCTTTGTTCTTTTCACCAAGTGGACTGTTATTTGATGTATCAGAGACTGGAGTCCTTTTTAATGCCGCAGCAAAAATCACTCAAGTTGAAAACAAGTGTCAAAGCTAATCATGTTTCCCATTTTGTTTCACCTTATGTGACCCCAGTGAGCAGGCAGCCTCTCTCTTCTGTCAGTTAGTTACTTTGTTATGCTCGTGTCCTGGATGTAGACTCACAAGATTACGATCAATTCCCTGTTGTAACTGAAGACATATTTCTGCAAGAAGACAGAAAGGAATGGGAAGATTCATAATTCATCTTCTTTGGTGTCCCTGCAAGATAGTTTTTAGCTGCCAAAGGGAAGTCATTGTACGTTGTTTTGTGAGTCTCGGCCTTGACTGGTGACGAGCAGTAATTACGGTGTCAGTGTGATTGGGTGCACTGCTTCACCATGTCTTCATAAAGGCCATATTCTTAAAACTTACGATTAAATACTCTTGTAACTTTTAAGAATACCGCTGTAGTGTTAACTCCTGTCGCAAGTAAGTGTAGCGCCCGAGCATCTAGTCACAAACGTCTGCATCTTGCTAGCAGAGGAAAGAAGTGATGGCTTTAGGGACAACTTGAGTAATATCTTGTACAGCCAATCAAACAGGTGTCTATTTTTCCATGTTTACATTTTGAAACCTTGGACAGATCATCGAAAATATTATCCAGTAACTTCCCATGTATGTATCACAAGAAATTTATATATGATGTGATGTTTTTGCCCTTACATATCTTGAAGTCTGTTATTTCTGAGTAATAAAAATAAGAAGTTAATGCCATATTAGTTTAAGATGATGAGTGATATGATGGAAAATGATCGTATAAATAATAACAGTATATGCTTTACTAAACAGAACATATATTAAAGCGCTTCCAGCTGCTTTTGTCCTGTGTTTCAAAATGTAAAGATGGAGAGGGTAACGATACCTTCTGTTTACTATTTTGTTTACTGTGCTGTTTACTGTACCACGTGACCAAATAAACAAGGAGGCAGGTGTTGAGGCAGGAGTGGTACACAGATCTCTCAAACTGTGGCATTATTGTTTTGTTCCAAGCACTTGATTTCACCGATAGATATTTTCCGTCTCGCAGTTTTTGTCACCCTGTAATCTACGTTAACTCCATCTTACCACCTTTGTATTTTTTCCCCATCAGTAACTGCAGCTCTTATTCATTATTTATCTCTCTAATCTTTACCATTATCAGGGTCTCTTACAGTTTGCGTCCTTGAATATTCCACACCATTCCCCATTTTTCTTGATAATCTACCATTACCTGTATGTCTTGCTGTACTGTTCATATTGATTATTGCATATTTTACTTGTCTTCACCATAAATTCAGGCTCTTCTCACTCTCACATACTCAACCAAAATAGTGATCCCCAACTGCTGTCGTTGAAAATGCCAGCGTGTAGAGATGGAGATAAATTTATTGACTCAGATATCAATATTTAATTCATATATTTCTGAAAATGCAAAGCTCTTCACTTAGATACTTAAGGTATCCTAGATGAAGATTTCAGTATTTAAAAAAAGAAAATCACCTTAACCAGCATGACATTAATCAACCCCAAACTGCTTTTTCGTATCTTCATCAGTTATAATTGACCTAACCTACTCAGACTGACCTTTTTGTTCGTATTAGGTTACAAGGGTAGCGTCGGTCAGGTCAGATTCCAGTAAGGTGGAGATGGAGCAAAAGATGCCATATTATCAAATCCAAGTACAGTGTGCAAAGGTGTATGCAAGCTCCTGTTTTCTGAAGTTTGTGCTAAAAATTACTAATACCAAGGCTTTAAGGTCAGATAAAGGAAAAAAAAAATACCCTTATTGCCTATATACTCGTGTACAGATATATATATATATATATAAAATTACAAATGAATTATAGACTTGCAGTTGCTTTACAAATAACAGAAATGCATAGAGAAGAAACAGCCATTCGATTTCCTCTACAGTTATGCACAGATTTTTAAAATGTCGAAAAAAGAATTATTGATTTCCAGTTTTCCATGCAGCACTTTATCTCTGTCAGTGATATTGTCTTTTTCTCATCTAATAACTTGATTTGCTTAATTTTCTTTCTTCACAGTGTTTATTTCATTATCACCCCCTGTTACAGCTAAATAATGTTGACACTCCATCTCCTCATTTATATCCCTTTTTATCTCTTCTTTCTTACTTATCCCTCTTATTTTCATATTCTTTTGCCTCCCCCTTCTTACAGTTACCACCCTTTCCTTCCCCCTTACCTCATCCACTCCCTCACTCCCTAGCTCACTTCCTCACTGACCTACCCTTCTCTCTCACTCCCTCACTTCCCTCGCTGACACATCCTTCTCCTCACACTCTCTGACTCAACTCACTCACCCTTCTCCCTCACTCACTTATCTCCCTTACTGCCTCACTCTTCTCCCTCACTCCCCCACCTCCCTCGCTGACACACCCTTCTCACTCACTCCTAACTCACCCTTAGTCACCCTTCCTCACCCTGCCTCCGGCCCAACTAACATATCAAATCCCTGTACTGCTGCCTTGTACGCGCATATCATTAATAAACAGATACTCACGGAAAGAGAACTACGTAATACTGTAATGCGACGCACGTAACATTGTACAAATATACGCAATCAAAAAAGCATTTAGCGTATTTGTTATTGTAGGGTGTGTGAGTATTGGTGTGTATCGGCTGCATCCTCTCGCATTATTATTATTATTATTATTATTATTATTATTATTATTATTATCATTACTGCTATTTTTACTACTACTGCTATTTTTTTTTTTATGCTGCCAGACGATTTTATTCAACGTTAAAAACCATCGATTGATAATGGGGCTAAATGAAGCTTATATTTATGTGTGTCGGATTCAAGGCATAGATAGGCCATTACCTGAGACCCACGCACCTTCACATGTCACCACTTCGGCGCTGAGACCCACCGTCTATACTGAATACATGCTTGGGCTGTCATTCAGGATTGGTTGGATGGTATTAGCGGTGGTGTCAGAGGGTCTTGTGGTTGATCAGTAAAGTCTCTTAACGAAATTCAAATATTCAAACCCTGCCGCAGCCCGGGATTGAACTCACGGCCCTTCAAACAGCAGATCACCTCTTTAACTTCACCGCCTCACCTCCCCCAGTTCGAAAAATCCCTCGAGCTGAATAAAATCGTTTGGAGATAGCACGAAAAAATGTGAAATGACTCCATATTACTGGAAAAAGAAAATGAATAAAGCGAGAGGATGTAGAGCAAGGTGATTATAAAATACTCTGAGCATAATTTATATATTCATTATCAGCGTGTGTGTGCGTGTGAATATACCTACATGGATATCCGCTCACATGTATATTGGTGCACACGAATATACATACATGGATGTGTACACGTGTATATTGATGCACACGAATATACATACATGGATATCCGTACATATATATTGGTGTACACGAATATACATAAACGGATATCGGTATACATGTTGGTGCACACGAAACTACATACACGGATACCTGTGCACATGTGTATTGGCACGCACACATGTACACCTAAGCGTTGTGTTCCACCTAGGAGAGAAGAGCAGTTGCAGCTACGTGTATGTACAGTTATATTTCCCCCATATATATATTTTGTAATGCTTGTCCTCGTGTTTCTAAGGAGGGAGAGAGTTACGTGGTCCTAGGAGGCTCCCTGCACTTCCTTATTGGTGTATAGGGTGGTACGGAAATAGCGCCACACTAGAGACAGCTGGGGTGTATTGTGTATTTCAGGAATGGCTCAGTCTGCTGGTGTGGGCGTAGGTGTGGCACTGGGAGCAGGAAATGAGTGTGATGCAGGATTGACTCTGCTATTGCTGAGTCTGCTGGTGTGGGCGTGGATGTGGCATTGGGAGCAGGAAATGAGTGATGGGTTGACACTGCTTATGCTGAGTCTGCTGGTGTGGGCGTGGGTGTGGCATTGGGAGCAGGAAATGAATAAATGTTACTAATGCTGAGTCTGCTGGTGTGGGCGTGGCTGTGGCATTGGGAGGAGGAAATGAATAAATGTTACTAATGCTGAGAGTCTGCTGGTGTGGGCGTGGCTGTGGCCTTGGAAGAAGGAAATGAATAAATGTTACTAATGCTGAGTCTGCTGGTGTGGGCGTGGGTGTGGCATGAGGAGCAGGAAATGAATAAATGTTACTAATGCTGAGTCTGCTGGTGTGGGCGTGGGTGTGGCATTGGGAGCAGGAAATGAATAAATGATGCAAGATAGACACTGATAAAAATAACTGAGTCGTACCCGGAACACGCAAGGCTTGTGTATAGGGCTAGAGCGATGGGGGAGAAGTGAGAGAGGCTGCTAAGACCACGAGTACCTCCCCCTCCCTCCCCGTGTGTGTGTGTGTGTGTGTGCGCGTGCTTGTGTGTGTGTGTGTGTGTGCGCGCGCGCGCGCGCGTGTGTGTGTGTGTACAGTCCCCGCTTCCTTGTCTTTTCTACAGAGGTGTATGTATCGGAAGGGTTAAATAAAGACTTGTATATATATATATGCGGTAATGAGGTGTTTTA
>JAGKTI010041964.1:0-10174 GCA_018397915.1 Birgus latro
TCGCGATGTCACACAGAGAGAGGGGGAGGGAGACTGAAGTATTTCTGTGCACTAGCGAGACACTCGTAAGTGAACTAAATACACATAGGTTTGCTCAGCGACGTGCTGATAAACTGGGGAGGGAATTATATTGCAAGCAAGGGATGACACTGTTTCTTTATAATTAGTAGTTTCCACAAGAGCACATTATTCCTTTATAACACTAGGGGAGGGAATGTTACTTGATACGCTCAAGGGGCCACTCTGTACTCTGTACATTATACACCTTCACTGAGGATCACTAAGGTTCGTCCAGTCTTACACACTGAGGCACTCTGGGAATTTGATTGAGCCAGTACACTAATGAGAGATACACTGCACATCAAATTTATGTCACTATGCTTCACAGTTACGGCCTGGTGAGTTACGCTGGTCTGGAAGCCGCACACTGTTACGGCCCTTTTTACTGTATTTGGTGGGCCGACTCCCAGTACCTCAGGCTGGTGGAGTGAGGTGAGGCTCGCCCCTCTGGGAGCCCTACGCAGGGATGCAGGGCTAGGGGCTAAGACCGCAGAGGGAGAGTAGGCGGGCGTGGCACCATCTCCGAGGAGTGCCAGACTGGGCTTCACCATCAGGCAGGTCATGCCCTGGAATCCTGGGTAGACCCCAGGGAGTCTGAGGGGCCTGGGATGCTGGAACCTGGGGCTGCTGGAGGAACAGGACTGCAGCAACTGCGGGAGGGCGGTGCTGTCAGGGTCACCTCACAGGGCTAGGGGCATCACCGGCAGGACTTGGCGCCGGCAGCTCAGCTGGTGGGACCTCCGCCGTGGCTGCTGCTGCTGCCCGTGTAGGAGGGGCTGGAGGGAACCAAGGCCCTGGATAGGGCCTTACCATGGCTTCAAGAAAGGGTCTCCCACAGACTCACCTCCTGGAGGAGAGGGAGTACATCCCACCCAGCCACAGGAAACAGGGTGGGCCAGACAAGGGATTTCCACGTCGGGAGCTGTCCTAGGAGCAGAGGGTGAGGAGTGGACGATGACCGACTCTGCCTCCCCCGTGCGAACAGTGGCCTGCATGGCGGTTCCTCTGCCCTGTCGGACCACAGGGAAAATGCGAGTCGGGGCTCGCTCTACCCTGTCTCCTCGAGGGGAAAAGGAGTCTCCAGTGGGGGAAGAGCGGACAATGGCCTGCTCAGCCTCTTGTCCTACACAACTAGTGGCCTGTGTCGTGGTCCTACAGGAGACAGCAGCAGAGGGATGGACGATGGCCTGTCCTGCCTCGGACCCAGCACTGCTTGTGGCCTGTGCCACGGTGCTACAATTGGGGGAGACTGCAGGAGAGGAGCGGACAATGGCCTGCTCAGCCTCTTCCCGACTCGGTTTGTGGCCTGTGTCGTGGTCCTGCAGTGGGTAGGCAGCAGGGGAATGGACGATGGCCTGTTCTTTCCCTTGCCCAGTACGGACTGTGGCCAGTAAGTACCACAGCGTTGCTAGAACAACACCTCTGACCTGCTGACTGGAATTTTTCCCGGTGACTAGATGCTTCTTGGTGCTACTTTGGCGTAGCATTGGCTGGGAGCAAGAGGGGCGCCAGGGAGTGGCACAGGTGGGCCGTTCCTACCCAGAGCCGCTCCATGTCGGCTGTGCACCCCTGGTGGTCCTTCGGGGGCATGGGGTGTTGTTGTCATCTGCATCCCTTTCTCCCAACTCACGCATTTCAGCTACTGAAATACAGGAGTTAGGGGTAAGGGCTGTACACCACCCTGACGCCGGTGTAGATGACATCAGCCCCCCCAGCCCCCCAAGGACCACCGGGGGTCCGCCGCTGACTCTGAGTGACCCAGGACAGGAACGGCACACCCATATCCCTCCCCGACGCCCTTCTTACTCCCAACCGATGTCCTGGGAAGGTAGCAGTCGCCGGCACCTGGTCTCTGGTGCCTAGTCTTCGACTGGAAATTTACTCGCCAGGTAAGGGGTGGAGTTGTTTCTACAACTCCACACAACGCCGCGGTACCGGCCATAGTCCATACCGGGAAAGGGCAAGAACCGGCCACAATCCATTCCCCAGTTGCATCCCCGCTGCAGGGCCACGGCACGGGCCACAAGCTGTGTTGGTCGGGCAGGACAGGCCACCAGTCGTCCACTACCTGTAGTTGTTCCCCCCAGAGTAGCGCCACAGCACCGGCCACAAACCGTGCTGGGCATGAGGCAGGACAGGCCATCGTCCGTTCCTCAGCTACTTCCTCTTGCAGCACCGTGACACAGGCCATGAGCCGTGTCGGGTACGAGACAGGACCAGCCATCGTCCGTCCCTCTGCTACTAGTGCTCCCTGCTCTATGGTACAGGCCACTAGCCATACCAGAGTTACAGTCCCCTGTAGGACCACGACATTGGCCACTAGCTGCGTCAAGCCAGAGGCAGAGCAGGCCATAGTCCGCTCTTCTCCTACAGGAGATTCTCACTCCCTTTACGGAGACAGGATAGAGCGAGCTGTGTCTTGTGCTAGCCCTGAGTTCCAACGGGGCAGAGGAACCGCCGTGCCGGCCACTAGCCATACGGGGGAGGCAAAGTTGGCCACACTACACCTTACACTACTTCACACGGACATTACTGTATACTACTGTAGGCTACAACATTGAAGCACACTATAATTTTCTTGCAACCTAAAGCATAGTTTAATACTGTAAAACACTAACCTAACCTAAAACTAACCTAACACAAACCTAACTTAACCTAACACTAACCAAACACTAACCTAACCTAACCCAACACTAACCTAAGCTTAAATGAGCCTAAATTAAACTAAGCTAACTTTGCCATAGCCAAAACCATAATTAAACAAACCTAACTCAACAAAAATCAATCTAATCAAATCTAACCTTGATTTTACATTAAACTAACCTAACCTATCATGAAACTATATCAGAAAGGGGATTTTGTTCTAGTAGCTTGAGTTATTAGGCTATTCTCCTAGGGGATCTTGTCCTGACAGTGTACACTACAGCACAACTTATTAATACTTATGTACAGCACTATACCTTACACTATTACACACTAACATTACTGTATACTACTGCAGGCAACAACACTGAAGCACACTATATATAATTTTCCATCAACTTAAAGCATACTTTAATACTGTAAAACAGTAATATACTCTACAGCACTACACACTAATGAATACTAATACTGAAACCACTAATTTACACTAATGTACAATTCACTGCACTGTATATTGTTGTATAGCATCTCTATAAACTACCCAGTATAATGAAATAACTCGTTTACACAAGAGAGAATGCTTAATTCAGTTTATTTCCGAGTGGCTGGAAGATACGAGAGACTTAGACCCTGTTCACACGAGGCGTTTTCAAACGCGCGTTTCCTAACGCGCGTTAGCAAAGACAATGGTAGTGTATTGGACTGTACACACGCTACCACGCGTTTTTCTCATCCGCTGGCCCAAACGCGAGATCCGACATTTCCCTTCCTACCGCGCGTTTGTTGAGCGTTTCAAGGAACGTGTGTTTACATGGGAACGGACACATGCGTCGTGTGTACAACCGCCGCGTTTCCCTGGCGGTAGACGCCGCATTTAAAAACGCATCGTGTGAACAGGGCCTCAAGGGTGGGTAGCGGGGATGCAACTGGGGAACGGACTGAGGCCGGTTCTGCCCCGTACCTGGTATGACAATGGCCAATACCGCGGTGTTGCGTGGAGTTGTAAACCACCCCTTACCTGGCGAGTGAATTTCTGGCCGGAGACTAGGTGACAACGACTGCTACCTTCCCGGGGCATCAACTGGGAGTAAGAGGGGCGTCGGGGAAAGGTACAGGTGTGCTGTTCCTGTTTGGAGCCGCTCGGTGTTAGCGGCGGGCCGCCGGTAGTTCTTGGGGGGTTGGGGGTGCTGGCTCCGGCCGTCGCGTCGTCTGGGGCTCCTGTCTGTATTTCAGTAACATCACGATATTTGTGTGTGTGTGTGTGTGTGTGGTCACCATGTTGTGTGACATACAGATGCATAATAATTTATTATTTGACACAGTTTTGTAGATTGCCTATATGTTACTGTAGCCACTATTTGCCTCTAATACTGTTATCAAGGTTGTCCACAAATTTTTGTCCAGTTGTCTAACCTGTGAACCTGGATCAGTTTGTATCAATTATGTTCCTTGAAATATTTTTTTTTTTTTTAGGTGGCCTGGACAGAACTGGATGAATGAAGTATATAATACGGAGATGCATAAACAAATGTTAAGACTACAGTACACACATTTTAGCTTGTCAGTTCGAGGAATGGTGTCATCCAACTCGAGTTACAGGATTATGGGTAGCCTTAAAACTTTAAAGTATACCGTATTTCGTGCGGACCGTTTCGCTGTGTGGTGGAGCCAAAAATGCTTAAGGCTGAATAATAGTTAATGGATATTTAACTCATTCCACTGTGAACAGTTAATGGTTTTCTAATTTTTTTTCTTTTCGTGCGTCTGGACAGTGTATTCATCCAGTTTATCATTTATTAGTTAGAAACATTTGATGATAGTCATTATCATCAAATGTTTCTATTAATGATGATGATGATTTTTGAACCTCATCCACTTGTTATACTAAGAAACAGCATTAGGACAATGATAAGTGAATTATACAGGAAATTACTACATTATCTAAAGAGTACTACTGTACATTATCTAAATGTCCAGTAGCTATGAAAATTTTTGCTGCTGAACTCCAATTTTTATGGTTGAGCAGACCCATCAACCACAGGTAAAGGACTGCTTCTCTCAGGCCATCATCCTCCAGGTACAGCACAGTATTTATACAGTACTGTGTAGGAATCCAGCACCCCACTGTGGTAGACAGTGCCTCACCAGGATCCTTCCCATGGAGAGATGCATGAAAATATGAGGAGGTCTGGCTCACAGGTGGACATTACAGCTGCTCTGCCAATGGTGCACAGCACCACCAAGTGTAAGCTCCTCATCTGTACCAAAATACAGAAAAGAACTATTTAAACAAGTTAGAAATGAGAATCAGTTTATTTATAAATTATTTAATTCATTTACAATAATTTACAACCATACACACTGTTAATGAGATTGGTTTCTGAGCATTTAATACAATTATTCTATTTTACATTCTTACACAGTATTTTTTATTCCTTTTCATAGAAATGTATTGACAACTTGGGATTCATTTTGGTCTAATGTCTGGTGGGTCATTATTAAAAACACATCCCACAAAATATGTAATCAGTGAGGAAATACCTGAAGACTCTCCAAATTACCTGAAACATCAACACGATATACAGTCCCTTAGTCACTGGAAGCCATAAATTACAGAGAAGCTAAAAAATAATTTAAAAAAAAAAAAGCTTCCAAAAATTAAGGGATTTAAACAGTACAAATAACAACTGTACTGCATTTTTGTATCAATAATTTTAGAAGATACATGTCAGAATTACTCAACAACATGAATTGTACATTACAAGCATAATTCTATGATCACTGATTGCTACTTAAATGACAGACTACTTCTTTAAAAATTGTCATCCACCTTCTTCTTCCCTTGGCATACAGTACAGCAAATTAAACTGTGTTCCCAAAGGGGAACCTTGCTTCCACCTCAGTCCATGAACCATACACAAAACATCTGGAACTAGATATGAATGAAGGAACAGGGGATTGAACTTTCACTTACGGGATCAGCCACAATGAGCCTGGGACACATGAATGATGCAGTTCTGCTTTCTGTTCTATAAAATATTCACTAAGTCCTGGATCATGCTTGTCACAAGCTCAAAATTGCTAAGCACGTTACAGTTGGTGAACACAGATGGTGAACAAGTTACTGCAATGTACAATTTATTTGTATTTTGGTAAGTCAAATGTCACAGTAAATTCATAATACAATAACACTCAGAAAGACTGCCAGAAATAAATTAAGTAGTTCTTGAGGAATACATAAAAATGCACTGCTGTACTGAAAATGTCAAAAAATGAAACATGTGAGACTGAGACGTAGCATGAGTAAAGAGCTGCTTCCATTCTGAATTGTACCAACCCTCACACATCCCAAGGCACCATCAGAGAGGATATCCTCTTTAGGACTGGAGCCATGGCAGTGTGTCACCATACTCTCATAGACTCATCAAGCTCATTTTCTGTAAGATGTTTTAATTACAATTTGCTCTGAATGAAGCACTAAAAAGATCAACCTGTTTGGTAATAACTAATTTTCAGAAATATATCATGCTTTGATGTTAAAGGAAATGGCATTTGCAAGTTCTGAGTACAGTCTGTTCTTTTTGTAAGAACTTCCACATGACTGCTTCTACCATGTATAAACAATAGCACTGCACAAGTTCAAACTTTGAACAGACCCCTACAGCAGATCACACACCAAGATTCATTACTGTAAGTTATGATTCAGAGTACTGTGCTAGGATAAGGAATCTTGTGCTGTGTTTATAAAATAGAATTTTGCAATTTGAACTTGATGTACGTCTTGAAAGTCGTATACTTTATAATAACAATATCTACAGCATTAATCAATACCATTACAGGCATATACTTTTGATCATTTAAAGAGACAAAGACCAAATACATTATATATATTAAAAAATGAAATTCAGATAATGTGAAGGAGTCATCACAATTTCATGTTTAATGGCTGTATTCTCAGGCAGTTTCATCAAAAGATGTATGAAACACAATCACAAATTAATTTATTTTGGTATTCCACAGACTGGCAAGGGTAAAATTCAACCTCCATTTATTTTATAATGCATAAGTACAGCATACTAATATCTTTGTTTTACCAATGAATTATCTACAGCCTTAGTCCCGGAAGAGGTGGCAATGAACAGATCGCCTTCATGTCTGTCCTCTGCCATCAGGCTGACCTCACTCCAACTCAACTCAACTCATATACCTCTACATCCCATCCCTCCACTTCATCTTTGGTCTCCCTCTACCCTTGTCCCCTTGCGCATCACTCGTATACACTATTGTTGTAAAACTCTCGTTCTCCATTCTCTCTACAACCCAATGGCCAATGCGACTCACTGTTAAGCTTCACTTGTCACGTTATTATTACTAAAAAGTGATTAAAAATATTTGTAAGAAAAAGTAATTAACCTTAGTTTGTCATCAGTGTGAGCAATTAACTTCCTACTGTACTTCCCAAGTTATATTTGTTAGCTCTTGATAAATGTGCAAACAATAACAGAATTCTGTATACACTACAGCAATTTTCACTCGCTTTATACGTTACTTCAACATACGGAATATTGTTTTAGAATATGATAAAACTTTTCACTTGCATCAAATGAAGACCTGATGTTTACAACTCATTCCTTAACCTTAATCATTGTTTTAAACCAATTTCTTGAAACAATAACATTTTACAAATGAAATTTTAACATCAAATATATGTTTACCTGTAAGTGTACTTACTTACAAATATAACAAAAGATCTAAATAGACTGTATTTACGCATGAAAAGTGAATGAAATGATGCAGTGCTTTTGTTCTACCTCTTTTTTTATACAACACTATAGCAGATCCACAAAATCAACTGATAAAACTGATTAAGAATACATCCATAAGATTCATCATTCTGCATTCAATGATTCATTCTAAATTCTTCCCCTTTCCAACCATCATCTCATAAAACACATCTTCACAAAGTAGGTCATAGACAAAGTAGTACATGAATACTGAAGAGAACATTACAATATACAAGGGGAGAAAGGGCATGCTAATATAATAGTATCTAACAAAACACCTTTGTCACAAGCACATCAGTAAATATAAATAAATACCTGAGGAAAGTGATACCAATCTGTTGGAGCTGCAACCCGGAATATCAAGCATAATTTGACACAACCTATAAATTTTACAACTAAACAATATAAAGGCCATGTTTAGGGAAAAAAGGGGGGGGGTGAAATATTCTTCACATACTGTACTTAAAGCACTGCCATCCCGACTCCTCCCGAACCTTACAGAAAAATAGAAACACTAGAACAAAACAATACTGAATATATAGCTCTTTATGACACAATTATATAAACTTAGAGATCTTGCTTGCATTAAATAGAAAATATAAAAGAAAACTGTAAATGCATAACCAGGTGAGAAAAACCTAAATTAATGTCCTGTATACTGAAGAAGTACTGTTTGCTGGACATCCCCACTGTCATTACATTAAATCACACTAAAGTCATAGTTGACTGAAAGAACAGAAAAGAGACTGCTTGCTCCTATTTTACATTTGATGATATTTCAGTACAACTACAGGGGACACTAAATATACAGTTATGACATTAACTGGGTGATGTTGACCCAGAATTAGTCATATTAAAAACTACTATCTACTTTTGGGTGGTTGGTGGGGGCACCTACCATCCACTTACTTGATGCTGCACTACTTTCAGGTGATTCTACACTGAGTGACAAATCAAACAGTTTCCTGTAACCCAGGAAACCCTTTGCTATGCAGGGTGGTAACCATATAACCAATAAGTGGATGGCAGGTAAAGAGGATTAAGAGACTCCAACCAGATTTGGCCAATGAAGGATGGTTGAGGTTTACTGCTACCTCAATACTGTACTGCTCAGGAATCAGCAACAGGTCACACTCACCTTATATATCTGAAATGAGTAGACTAGCCCTGGGCCATTATGCTCCTGACCGGGCAATGGAAGATTGACTGATGATAATGATGACTATAATCTGCTTATAATTCAAGGTTACATTTAACATATAATATTTGAAATAATCTTGGTATTAAGATTCTGAGGGGGGGGAGTGTCATTTTGGTAACTGGGAGGACATTATATATAGTCAAGTAAATGTGTCACTAAATAAGGACATCACCATATATTCAGTGTTTCCCTGCACAGTACTTGCAATCTTCAAAATATACATACCTCTCCATAAATAAACAAAATCAATCAACTTACTATAAATCAACTACTCAATTTATTACAACATGTGACATAGGCACAGTACTATGAAGGTATAGTTGGTTCACTCATGTACTGTCAACTTCGAGGTGGATTTCACATAATTTATTTACAATAATGTAGTTGCACTGAACTTATAAAATGGAGTGAAAAAATGTCTCAATCACTCGAGGTACAGGAGAGTATGCACTTCTTGTGTGTTCAAATGATAAATTACCGAGAAGTTTAGATCCTGTCAGTCTGAAACACTGTACATTTTTACTCCTGATGAGCATCAAACTACAAGTTCCGAAAGCAGTTCTGATTTACTCAATCCTGAAAACAGTCAATTAGAAGTAAGCATTAAGGCAATGAAAAATTACAGGTAAGCCAGGACAATATGGATATATGTTAATAATCGGGACAATACGACAAGATGATGATGATGACAATTTATTATGCATCAAAGAAGACACTGATACGATGCTACTTATTTACAAAGGAATGATGCTGAGGATTAGAAATGAAAATTTTCAACTCTGAAATGATAGCTGTTATAATTAATGGCACTCAATGGGGAAATTAAATAACCATTCTGTACCAAAAAAAAAGCAGGGTGAGTGTCAATAATCTGTCCAGGTATACAAAGGCTTAATGAAAAGCACAAAATACATGTGGCACACAGGGGAATAATAAATCTACATGATAAATTTACAGAATTGGCAAGTTCAGAACAAGTGTTAGATAATACTGGAAGTGTAACAAACCTGGCAACTCTGAACATGAAGCATGTGCTCAAATATATTTCCTCACATTAACACTTTTATAGCTAAACATATTGGAGTACTAGTTATGGGAGTTCAAAGTTGACCATCATGTCACATTTGTACCTTGTTATAGTTTTATTTAGCTACAATGGATATAAAATGAAAGCAACAGTAACTGTACACATGCCAACAATCAAGGCTGTAGTTCACGAGCAGAAGAAAAGTACGAGAAGATAAAACAGGTGGGCCACATGTAACTGCAAATAGCCTACTATAGCAAGTTGGACAGCTTTATATTCCTTAATTACCCAACTCTCAGCTTTATCAGTTGATACCTACACATAAAATGTGAAATGTCCAATCAGACAGTTCCTACAATACACAACACAAAGTTAATTTAGGCCTTCCCTCTGCCTGAAATACTGGATATATATACTGTACATCATGTACCTTTTACAATAAAATATTCTATGCCAACA
>JAGKTI010041965.1:0-10174 GCA_018397915.1 Birgus latro
GGGAGGGGTAGACCGAGAAAGACATGGGACGAGGTCATTAAATGTGACTTAAGGGTTAAGGGACTGAATAGGGAGGATGCCAGAGATCGAGCAGCGTGGAGAGCCGCCATTAGGTGACCAAGGCCGACACATGCAAGCATGTTGGAGCCTTCAAAAACGAAACGAAACGAAACGAAGAGAGGCCTTTGAAAGGCCATACCCTCGAACATCAGCACAGCGCACACTTTGTTTTGAGAGAGGCCTTTGAAAGGCCAAACCCTCGAACATCAGCACAACGCACACTGCTTGTTTTGATCATGTGATTTGCTATACTTCTTTCCCACAGTAGCTACTGTATATGCAAGTTAAATATTAACATTACTGTTCTGGTAAGTTTATGTTACTGTTTTTTTTTTTTTTTTAATAGAAGGAAAAACAAATTAATAAAAAAAAAAAAATCCATACACCAGATTACTGGTGTCCTCCATTCATGAAACCTCTGTAACGGACCTGAACAGCTGTAGGTTGACGTTTGGAGGGAAACAACTTTGCGGAAGCGAGTTCCAGAGAGATGCAGTTTGGGGAATAACAGAATTCTGATAGTCAAAGCAAGAAATAAAGTCTTATAACCAGTATACCTGATAGGTGTCAGAATATTGCCTTTTTCATTTGTTCATTAAAGATTTGCTGTATTGCTTTTCCACTGTACTGTATTTGTAAGTTAAATATTTACTGTTCTGGTGTGTACTTGTAATTTAAAGCACGTAAATAAAGTTAAAGCATTAAATAAAACCTTGTAACTTAAAGCACGTAAATAAAGTTAAAGCATTAAATAAAGCCTTGTAACCAGTTAACCTATATGATTACCCATGATCGACGGGTTCCAAGACAATTCCCCGTCAGGACAATTTTGCACCCTGGACGATTCCCCGTCATTCTGTAAATATACTTATTATTAACCCTTTCGCGCACGATGACGCTTTAGTCGTCATTTGGGTCTTTCCTCGTATATGCACATTGATGCCTTAAATGTCATAAAAGCTAAAAATAAATATAAAAAATCGGCAAAAAAATAAGTTTTCGGTCGATTTCCATCTTTTTTTTTTGGCATCATAACTTGCCTGGCTCACGTCAAAAGTAATGAGTTGGCAACAGTGGGATACGATACCAGCATCAGTGCATACAGGTTGTTTACTACCAAACTAGCAGTCAGTGGGGGAGGAGTGCGCTGTCCCTTGTCCCTTTAAATCTACTCTGTTACCCGCATCACGGCAGCATGACACATTTTACTATACCAGTAGTGCTTATGTAGAGTTTTGGGCTCTATTGTGATTAGGTTTGCTGTTTGCAATAGGAAATTTAGGTGTTTGTGAAGAATTTGTGGCAGTTATCAGCCATTGGGCCAACAGGTTTTGCTACTGTTTCTAACCCTGGCTGCAGAACTACACTGCCACTACCCTTCACCAAGTGTGAGTATTCACCCATAAAAAGAATGTCATTGAAACATGTGAATATAGTTTGCAATGCCTAGTGTGCAAGGAAATAGTGAAACAGTGCAGTAGGTTAGAGGGAGGCAGGAAACAGCCCTATAGTCATGAAATGGCTTGAGTACACCGTATTTTTTTATATTGTTCTCGAAAACTATTAGCTGTAGGAGAACCATTCAGGTCTCAAATGAAAGCCCATAAATTTCTGCATAAGATGATGAAATAAAAACCTAACACTGCCAAGAAAAGTTTTTCGTTCGTTCTTCCCGAATAAAAGCTCTGTTCTCTGTTGGTAAAAGATTTTACTTTTTCGCTTATTATTCAAAAACCATACCACGTATCAAAATGCCAACTATCCCATTCGAAAGCTAATAAAATTCTCTTTCATATGATATATAACATGTAAAGATATGTTTGGAAACATTCAAGCTACGATGTTGGGAAGTGAGATTAATGTTCCCAAAAGTTTACTCACACTGCCCTAATAATGTACGTACATTGTGTTTGTGTGTGTGTGTGTGTGTGTCTGTGTTTTTTGCCTATTATGTAGAATAAACATCGACGAGTAGGAATATGTAGGTTTTGTGGCAAAATTAATATGTTTGGGTGGCGAGAATATAATTTTTTGGAGTCCGCGGGGGGTGGGGGAAGCGATGTGTTGTGGAACATGAAACGTATTGAAACTTACTGCGGATGAAGGAGTTAATTAATCAGTACTTTAATAGCCATAAAGTCTGTATTCAATGGTGTAGGCTTTGGATATTATTTATTAGTTGCACCTTTAGTCAATAATTAACTTGTTTCTTCCTCATTGTACTCTCCTTTGAATTATATTCTAGCGTCCCCCATAGCTGCCGTCATTAACGACGGCGAATTGTCTTGTTATTGTTGTGATGGCGAATTGTCCTGAAACTAATCGGTGTCGGAATATTGCCTTGCGTTTACATATTTGTATGTTCAAGTTTTGCTGTGCAGTCCTATTTGTAAGATATTAAAATAAACTTTCTACCCACTTAAAGTGCTTTATATTGGTTACCAATGACATAACAGCAAAACACCACATTTAGGGGGTCTAGGGAGCAAAATAAGGTGTAATTCAAACTTATGTGGTTTCGCACCGAACGCGCCACGGTTGGAACAAAACCCACGCGTTTGGGGCAAGCTTGCTATACAATAAAATAATGACACAGTACAGTAATACAGTTACTGCTCGCATAATGCGGGAATATTGTACTCTGAAGCTCTCGTTCTATGAGAATTCTGTGTTACAGGGTTTCATGGTATCCAAGCCAGCCCCAAGTTCACCTGTTGGGGTAATTTTTATTTATTTTTTTCCCTGGACATTTACCTACCTAATAATGACTTCATTACATACAAACACTGGAAGATTCCTCCCCTTGAATGGAAGAGGTTGTGGGCTTGCTATAGGGAAGTGGAGTGGGGTTCCATTGCCAGAAAAATGAGCAGAGATCACACAGAGCACATTGGCAACCAGAGTGAGGGGAGAGGGTAGGCTCAACTGGGGCAAGAATGCTTAGTGGACCGTGATGACATCCGCACAGACACACGACAGTCACACCTCATAGGCTGATGCAACTGATGCTGTGATTATCACTGGCCACGTTGTGTGTGTTCCCTAGTGTGCCGTGTTATGACTGTTTGAACCATAATTTGGGGTCTGACCGTGTTATGTCTGTCGTTGCTGCATAGTACTGTGTTTTTAAAAATGGGCAGCTTCCTCCACCTGTGTTGTGTGTCATTTTCACATTGTGACTAAATTTTGACATCAGATTTTGCCTTCCGTTTTATGTGAGTTTTGTGCTATAGGATAGCGCGTTATGCAAGTGGTGACTGTTCACTGCCGTTTGGCTACCACTTATGAGCCGGTTGATGTGCCTCAGTGTCAGATATTACATAGAACCCTGAGATATGTCCTGTTTTGATGCCAGGTGTTACATAATTTTGCCTGATAGTGCTTTAACCACCTAACCGCGGGCCGTCACTTTCGTGACGCTTGGTGGCGATGGCTCTAGCCGTGGACTGTCAGTTGGGTGCCTCTGTTTTCTTTTTAAGTAGCCGGGGCCTTTAAAATATAAATATATTTGAAAAACTGTAGGAGAATCCTGAGTGCTATTTATATCACTCAGGCTAGTTTGGGCCAATATTTTATAAAAATAAGTCAGAGCGCGAATTACCACTGGCTGGAAGTGCCAGGACCGCCTCACACAATCCCGCGGTTTAGGGGTTAGTAGAGCTGAGCCAGCAGCACCAGATATTGTGTTGGACTGGATGTTGTGACAGCGGACAATTGAGAGTTTACTGTAAAATGAATTGATCGAGATACATTATTCAAATACAAAATAAAATGAATCTGTTGAAATACATTAATCAAATACAAAATAAAATGAGTCAAATGAAATAAATTAATCAAATAAAAGATATAATGGATTGATGAAAATTTGTTAATGAAAATGAAATAAAATGAAATATGATAAATTTGTTAATTTATCTATAGCCAGACGCCACAGTCTGGTGGCTGTTTGACCCCGAGTTAGTTGCTTGCAAGTCATGAATACTGTACTTGCTTTTCATTGGCCCCAGCCATCACATCTTGGGTAGAAGGTGATATTCAGGAAACATTGCTTGCAAGTCATGAATACTGTACTTGCTTTTCATTGGCCCCAGCCATCACATCTTGGGTAGAAAGTGATATTCGGGAAACATTGCTCACACACCAAAGTTGTGAACAGCATTAATCAGGGCAGATGCATGCCAATATTTTCTATCTATTGCCAGACGCCTTAATCCCGTACGGGGTGGCCACAAACAAATTACCTCCACGTCGCTCTGTCCCCCGGCATTTCACTGCCCTGCTTCTAGCTAACACCCCCCTCTCTCATATACCTCTCCACTCCATCCCTCCATCTCATCCATGGCCTCCCCCTCCCCCTCCCCCCCCCTCCACCTCACTCACATTCACTCCTCGTCAGTCTCTGTCTCTCTCCATCCTCTCCACAAGCTCAAACCACCTTAATGTGTTTCTCCTAATGCTTCCAATCACATCCACACCACAACGCTCCCTCACTTCCTCATTTGTCAGTCTGTCTCTCCATGTGACTCCAAATTCTCAAATAACTCATTTCCACTGCTCTCACTCTTGACTTCTGTCCCTCCAACAGGGTCCAAGCTTCACTTCCATATGTTAGAGTTGGTATCACAATACTGTCATGTAGCAGCTTTTTCACTTCCATGCTCACTTCGCTATTTCTTATCACTGCTTTCAAGGAATCAGCAACCTTTCTTCCCTGCTGCACCCTTTCAAGCACTTCACCCTCCAGAGACTTCCATCCTTACTCATCACACTACCCAAGTACTTAATGCACTCACATTCTCCATATCCTCCCCATCCAATCTCACAGTACATTCACTGACTTCATTTCTCTCGAAGACCATCACTTTACTCTTTCCAACATTCACCTTTAGATTCCGTTTCTTACACATTCTCCCAAACTCATCTACCAAGCCTTGCAGCTCCCCTTCGTCTTCACTCCAATATTTTCAATGATAGAAATTGTAATGCTCATTTTTTTGCTTCATAAATTTGTAAAAATATAGTTATGGATAAAATACTTAAAATAATTTCAAAAGCACGGAGTAGTATATCACACTGATGGTCAAAAGCACCGAGTATTATGTAACTGATGTTGGTCTGACCAGCTTTTTTGTATAACTAAGCCAGCCACTCATGGTCTCAGATTTTCACATGTTAGTTTAAGCAACAGAAATACCCTACCAGTTTGCTTTCTTTTCTTGTTGGCACTTTTCTGTATCATTTTAATAAATTTTATGGTGGTCAGTGATTGTTTATTGATCATTTTCTTTTCCCTGTTATTCATTTTTTTGTTCATCCCGATTCAGTCATGTTGGTTTATCAATCGTAATGGCAAATTTTCTAAAACCTACCTACTCCTGTCTACTGAGCAAGCCAACTTACATATTCATAGGGTATCCATACCTAACCAAAGTTGTACAGTACACCCTTGACTCACCAGTAATGAACTAATTGGTACCAGACCTTTGACGTCAGCGCCAATGGTTCATTAAAGCTGAACACCATGCCATTCGGTAATTTCCAAGGCATCGTGGCTTTTACTGAACAAAGGTCGTTAAATGTGGAGTGTTGTTTGGTTGTGCAGTCATACAAAGTAATATACAGCTAGGTCTAAATGGCTCTTTTTCTCAGTAAATGCCCTCCTTATGGCTCTCCCATGAAGCTGGTCACCCAGAGACTGCTGTGGCATTCTTCGGGATGTTGAGGTGTGTGTGTGTGTGTGTGTGTTTTAAATACTCTGGTAAAAGGCTTCAAGGCCTATTTCTTGGGGGGAGTGGCCTACCCAAAGGCCTAGTAGTCCTCCTACACCTCCACATGTCACCACTTTGGCACTAACACCCACCGTCCATGTTGAATACTTGCTAGGGCTGTTTCATACAGGACTGGTGTATTGGTATTAGCGAGGGTACTTTTATGACATGTCAGCGGGCCTTTTGGTAGATCAGGAAAGTCCGCTTTTATGAAATTCAAATCTTTAAACTGTTCCCTGCCCCAGCTGGGATCCTGGGTCTGTTAGGACTGCAGGCCGCCTCTCTACTGATTCAGCCACACTGTGTATTTACCTAGTTGTGATATACAGGAAATGAGCTATGCTCATGGGGTCCTGTCTCTGTTTCTCAGTAAGTCAAATTTTGCTTTAAACTCAATTTAAGTTTTTAGATTGTACAGTCTCTTTGTCCACAGGTCTCTGCATCTGTAAGGAAAACTATATTTCTTGATATCCTTCAAGCAGCTTGACTTCTTCAGTTTCATTCCGTGTCTTGTTACTTTCTAATCCCACACAAACAGATCTTCTCTATCAATTTTATCTACTCCCATTATGGTCCTGAACACTGCAATCATGTCACCCCTCTCTCTCCTTTCCTCCAAGGAAGGCAAATCCAGCCTTTCCAGCCTTTCTCAGTATGACAGATCGCCAGACTGTGGACCATCTTGGATGCTGTTCTTTGTATTCTCTGTCTTGTTTATATCTTTCTTTTTGTGTAGGGACCACACAGCTGCTGCATATTCTAACCTGAGGCGGATCATGGCCACTATCAGTTTTTTCTTAATCTCCTCATCCATGTAATGAAATGCCACTCTTATGTTGGTCAAGAGTTTGTATGTCTCTCTAACTATCTTGTTAATGTGTTTTTCAGGTGACAAACTTTCCTGGACCTGCACTTCCAAATCTTTCTCTTCTCTTGCTTTTGTAATTGGTTCATTACCCATCAGATAATTCAGTGATGGCCTCTTGGTACTTTTACCCATTTCCAATATTTTAAATTTTGGGGGGTTGAATTTAATTTCCCACATCCGACTCCAATCATGTATCCTATCCAGATCCCCCTGCAGGATTTTTCAGTCTTCCTCAACCTTTACCTTTCTCAAGATCTTTGCATCATCAGCAAACAGACTTGCGTAACTGTTCACTCCATCTACTGTATCATTTACGTAAATCAGGACCTTTACTGGCGCCAACACTGAGCCCTGTGGGACACTACTTGTCACTTCCCTCCATCCAGATGGTCAGTTTTTTATTACTCTCCTCCTTTGTCTGTTTCTCAAAAAGTCTCTCATCCATTCCAGGAAGCTTCCCTTAAGTCCTCTTATATGCTCTAATTTCCACATTATTCTCTTATGGGGTACCTTGTCGAAGGCCTTCTCCAAATCTAACTACACACAATCCACCCAACCATCTCTCTCCTGTAGCACGTCAGTCGTTGTTGAGTAAAAGCTCAGCAAGTTGGAAACACATGACCTTCTACTTCTGAATCCAAACTGACTTTTAGTCAAAATATTCATCTCTTCCAGGTATTTTATCCATCTATCTTTCAGGATTCTCTCGTACAATTTTGCGACCATGCTGGTTAGGGACACTGGTCTATAATTCAGGGGATCTTCCTTGTCTCCTCCCAGTGAATTGGTACCACATTTGCCCTCTTCCAGAGAACACACAATTAAACTGTGAATCTTATCTGCCAGTTGTTCTCTGCATTCCTTCAGTACCCAGTTAGAGATTCCATCTGGTCCTGGGGCTTTCCTTACATCTCGAGTTTCCAGTAATTTATACACTTTCTGCACTTCCACTGTTATATCTTTTATCACTACATTTCTAGTCACTCCCTCCCCCTCCACAAACTCCCTTTCATTAGTGAAAACCAATTGGGAACATTTGTTCACTATTTCAGCTTGCATTGCTGCATCTTTGTAGACCTCTCCTTTTACTTTCAGTTTGGCGATTCCTTCTTTTTGCTTCAATTTGCCATTTACAAATGTATAAAACAATATGGGTTCATCCTTACATTTGTCAATTATACCTTTTTTCAAAGTTCCTTTCTTTCTTTCTACGTATTCTTGTATGTTCATTTCTAGTTCCTTTATATTCTTTCATTGTTTTATTACCTCTCTTTCTCCTTTTGTTTCACGCCACGTCCCTCTCTTTTTCGGCTATCATATGCCTTCTGTTAAACCACTCCTTTTTCCTGTTTTCTTTCCCCCTTACTCTTGGCACATATTTTTCCACTTCCAAACTATAGAGGTCTAGAAAGATATCCCACTTCCTCTGTATCTCTCGTTTCTCTGAATTTTCTCCAATCCGCATTTTCGAAAGATTATCACAATTCTGCAAAGTTTTCTTTCCTAAAGTTGTATCTTCCTTGCCTGTAAAGCTTGTCGCTTGGCACCATGTTCGCTATTATCATCTGGAACTCAATGACCACATGATCACTTTTTCCTATAGGAGACAGATATTTCAAAGATTCGGTTACATCAGGTTCTTTGGTTAGCTAATACCTGTATTGCTGGTGTGTCATCACCTCGGAATCGTGTCTCTTCTTTGACCCACTTCGTCTACATTATACAGTACATTGCTATATTTAACAATATAGTGCCCCACGAATCTTCTTTGCCTCCTTAGTCTCATTCCTCCCAGCTCACCTCTTTACAATTAAAATCACCCATTAGAATTATATTGTTGCTTTTCTCAGTCACTTTCTGTAGATAACTAACAATGTCTGACATCTCCTGGTATTCATCATCATTCCATGCTCTTGTCTTAGAGGGAACAAATACTACTCTCTTACCATTCTCTCCAGTTTCTAATTTCATATTTATCACTTCAGCTTTACCCTCTCCCATTTTCACAGTATCTACATTTATGTTGTTCTTCATTGCTATCATCACTCCTCCTCCCATTTTTTTCTTTTCTGTCTCTTACCATCTCCCATATGGATATCAGTGTCTTCTGTTAACTTGGTCTCTACTAAGCACATAACATCAGGTTCTTGTAACCTCAAGAAATCGTTGATTTCTAACCTTGCCGTATTAAACCATCAATATTAGTATACGCCACTTTCAAACTTTTTTCGTTGTTTTTTATACCCTCTTCTCTCCATTCCTCCGTTGGTACCACTTCCTCAATTTTTGATCCATAACTCTCAATAAAACACTGCTTTCTCTTCCTCTGTTCTCTTCAGTTTTTTGCCTTTGCTTCCTTTACTAACTCCTTTATATTAGCTCTTTCTTCCTCGTTTGCATCTCTCCTTATCCAGACATTTTTGAACCCCTCTTTGTCTGATAATTTCCTTGTTCTATTGATGATTTCATTTACCGTTACCTGGGACTTAAACTTTACCTTCAATGGCCTTGCCCTCATCCTTCCTCGTACTTTCCTAACCTAAACACTTCTTCAGTCTCTTCTTGAGCTTCATTGTTACCTTCCATAACTGCTGATATTAGCTCTTTAACCTTACTGAATTCTTCTCTTTCTCTTTCTGATCTTATTGTCATATGTTTTTCTTTTAGTACTGAAATTATTACACATTTTTTCTTATCTGCTACATCCCTGACTAAAGATTGTCTACTTCTCAGTATCCTAACTACTTCCTTCTCCACGTCTTCCTTGCTTTGTTGTTCTATAATCTCTTTCAAATTTACATTTCCTTCCTCCTGAATTTTCTTCCACCCCTTATGTTGCTCCTTGATTTCCTTAACCCGTCTCATCCTGACCGATTATCTACCTCTGATACCCCCCAGTCCAAAGCAATTTTTTTTTCTTTTTTCCCCAAACCTTCGCTTTTGGTGAGAAACATCGGAAATTCATAGAGAAATCACCCTCCTGACCATATAATTTTTTTTTTTTTTTTAATGCAAGGAAGAAGGAACCAAAGGCCACAGGCCTGCATAAAACTGTTCCTTCCAAGAAAAAGCAAAAACAGTACAAAAGAGAGCCAAATTCAAGATCCGTTCAATTCAAGATGCCTGGAGACACTGCGTTTGAAAGACTGGAGATCATAGGAAGTAGGAAATACAGACAGAGGAAGACAGTTCCAGAGTTGACCAGTTGCATAAATGAAGGACTGGGAGTAACGGTTAACTCTTGCATTAGAGAGTTGGACAGAAAAGGGATGAGAGTTTGTTGCTAGACGGGTACTACGTGCCCGTCATAGAGGTGGAGGGATGCAAGCAGACAATTCAGAGGAACAGTGACCATTGAAGTAGCGATAGAAGAGAGATAAAGATGCAACAGTGCGGCGAAGAGACAAAGGTTGAAGGGAATCAGTAAGAGGAGGAGAGTTAATGAGACGAAAAGCCTTTGACTCCACCCTATTGAGAA
>JAGKTI010041967.1:0-10173 GCA_018397915.1 Birgus latro
GCCGGGAAGTGATACAGGTGCGCCATTCCTGTTCCCAGCCACTCTGTGTCAGCGGCGGTCCCCCGGTGGTACTGGAGGGGTTGGGGGTGCTGGTGTCATCTGCTCCGCCGTCATGTTGTCTGTGGCTCCAACCCCTAACTCCTGTATTTCAGATGCAAATGATATACATTTTGTCCAGGAAAACATCATTTTGTGTGCTATTTGACTGTTCAAATTAGGGCCGTATTTCAATTGCACTTCCCACTGCCTGTAACTGAGGAATAGCTGCTTTGATGCGGAACAGCCCCTTCTTAGCGTTTTCCACCTCATGCGATTTTCGAATTTTCGTTAACTTTGCTGGTAGATTCAGTCATTCTAAGAATCTTTTCTTCTATGACATTTCTCTCGCAAATTGATATTAAACGAGTTACACGTGATTTATTTCCGCCAATTACAAACGAGCGCGCATTGCGTCAGCCAATGAAATTCATCCTGCAACCGAAGCCTNTATGACTGTGGCCGATACCGCGGCGTTGCGTGAAGTTGTAAACTCCACCCCTTACCTGGTGAGTGGAGTTCCGGCCGGAGACTAGGTGCCGGCGACTGCTACCTTTCCGGGTCACCACCTGGGCGCAAGACGGGCGCCGGGAAGTGATACAGGTGCGCCATTCCTGTTCCCAGCCACTCTATGTCAGCGGCGGTCCCCTGGTGGTACTGGAGGGGTTGGGGGTGCTGGTGTCATCTGGTCCGGCCGTCATGTTGTCTGTGGCCCCAACCCCTAACTCCTGTATTTCAGATGCTAATGATATACATTTTGTCCAGGAAAACATCATTTTGTGTGCTATTTGACTGTTCAAATTAGGGCCGTATTTCAATTGCACTTCCCACTGCCCGTAACTGAGGAATAGCTGCTTTGATGCGGAACAGCCCCTGCTTAGCGTTTTCCACCTCATGCGATTTTCGAATTTTCGTTAACTTTGCTGGTAGATTCAGTCATTCTAAGAATCTTTTCTTCTATGACATTTCTCTCGCAAATTGATATTAAACGAGTTACACGTGATTTATTTCCGCCAATTACAAACGAGCGCGCATTGCGTCAGCCAATGAAATTCATCCTGCAACCGAAGCCTGCGCCTGCGCTTACACGCTCACATTTGAAAGTTAGTTCCGCGGTCTCTTCCCTGTGTGCTGGTTGTGCTTTCAAGCCTTGGCTCTTCTTCAGGGACCAGAGGGACTCAACGAAGACGAGGATACTGATTAAGGTAAGCTTCTAGGTTAGATTAGGTAATTTTGATAGGTTAGGTTAGGTTAATTTCCTTTAATCGTCTGTGATTGGCGGAAATAAGTCACGTGTAACTCGTTTAATATCAATTTGCGAGAGAAATGTCACAGAAGAAAAGATTCTTAGAATGACCGAATCTAATAGAAAATGTTAACGAAAAGAGGAAAATCGCATGAGGTGTACGTGTAAACATTGACTCTCATCACTAGTCCAAATGGGGGCCATTTCTGGACAGCATTTTCCTTTGGAGCAAGTGTATTGTATCCCTACTGGGCCACAAAGCACTTACTTGCTCCTGTGGAGATGCTTGAAGCTCCGCGAAGTGTTCCGCAGCATTTTCAGTGTACCCTACGCATAATGTAACACCAACGGAGACAGTTTTGAGACTTTTGGGAGTGGCACTTCTAACTGTCCTAGATTATTGTCACTTTAAATATATCATTACTACACATCTAATAAGCTAACATGCCAAATTTCGTTTTTCCCGGTTGAAGGAGAGGGCTGTTACAGCACTTTAAACACACCCTACTATACACCGCTTGTCACAGCTGACTAGTTCGCAGAATGCGGTCGGGACGTGAAGACAATTTGGAAGTTCGCTATGCAATAAAGTTTCGTGTTAAACTGGGCAAAAACGCTACAGAAACGTATGAAATGATCCAGACTGCTTATGGATTAACTTGTATGAGCAGAGCATCTGTTTTTGGCTGGCACAATAGGTTCCAGGACGGTAGAGAGAAGGTGAGAGACGATGAGAGGTGCGGGAGGGAGAGGGATGTCAGAACGCCAGAGCTGGTTGAGAAAATTCGCAATATTCTGGACTAGGACCTTCGTGTATCTATTCAGACAATAAGTACACAGTTTGGAGTCGGTGTGGCAACTGTACACAGAATTCTTCATGAAGAGCTGAACATGCATAAAATTTGTGCATGTTTCGTACCAAATACATATATAAATACATATATAAATACGTGATTGAAAGTGGCTTGAATTAGTTAACCCTTCCATAGTTCGTTTTCTTTAGCCAGGTACCCTAAAAAAAAAAAAAAAGGGAAAACGTAAGGTTGCATGACACCTGTATCAATATTTTTAAGCACAGGATCGCGATTTCTCCATGAATTTCCGATGTTTCTCACCAAAAGCGAAGGTTTGAGCCAATAAAAAAAAATTCCCAAAAATGCTCGGGATTTTGGGGTATCGTAGGTTGGAAATCGGTCAGGACGTGACGGGTTAAGGAAATCAATGTCCAGTTATTCGTTGTTTCTAATAACTATATTTCCACGCCGTGAGTGGCTATAAATTACGTGGTGTAATGCGTGTACAGGGTTTTCAGAATATTCCTCTACCCAAGTATTGTCTGAGAGGACATAGTTACCCTATACAGTACTCGTATCTGAACACGGGAATTGCAACCACTCACCGCTTCAACATATAGGCTACACAGTAAAGAGATGGTTATTACTAATATACATCATAAACAAAGGGATCTTTTGCTGGGTGCACGTTCTCCAAGTTTTATGTAAATTTTGTCACTAATACAGTTTTTTAAGCTGATTTCAAATAAGAATTTATTTTGGGGGGAGAAATAATTTTTCTTTAAAGTTACTGTAGGTTAAGTACCACTAGTCAACACTAATTTTGTTGCCAGATGATATAAGAGTGATCTAAACGTAACTTTGAGGCTCTGATTCCGAATATGGCATCGGTTTTGTCAGATTGACACTGATATTTGAGATAATGGATCCTATCATATTTGACAATTCAGCTCGTTCAGCCGTCAGAGCCCCTGTCATTTTCACGTATATACATTAATTTTGTTGCTGAACTGATTTTTAGGTGTCTGATCATCTATCTATTTCCAGATTTAATGCAGGAATTAATTTTACTTTGATTTTTATCATAAATTTTCAGGCCCTTATTGAAAAATAGAAAAATTCAAAAAATTAATGATCAGGCATAGTCCACCCACAAATCACATTGAAACTGCCTCAAATCATACAAAAGTAAGCACATGAATACCAAATGGCGTTGTATTGAGTACAATAACATAAAATCATAGTAAGTTGATTTAGATAATCTCAGTTATTGCACAGAAAAACGTTGTTTGTACGATTTTCTTGTGTAAGTCATCAGGACAATCACGTTGGAGGCTCTAGCAGTAGTCTGCCTTCATGTGTCCGTCCCATCTGCCTTGATACCTTCCCTCCATCACCTTTATAATCTTGATGGAACCTCTGTCTTTGTTCCTCACTAAAATCACCAAGATTCTGTGGAAATCTGTCCATGTGGTTATGGCAAAGGCGTGCCATTATACTCATATTAGCACTCATTTTTTTTTTTTTTTTAGTTATCGAGCATCTTTTGCACCAGTTCTTCATAATTGTCTGCTTTGAGGTTTGTTGAGTGAGCAATTGAAAGAGATGCACAGAGGTTACCATCGTGCAATAAAACACATTTCAAGCTTCTGGTGGAGCTGTCTATATGCCGCCAATCTTCTGGTCGATTTCCTGTATTCCCATTTGGAAGAGAAGTCTAGGGATGTCATTGCAGTACAAGTTCTTCATATTGGCTGAAGGAAGTGCCTCCTCTTTTGTCCGGTAAGCTGTTATTTTAGCTTCTGGCTTTAGACAGTTCTTTTCTTTTAGCCTGGATGCTAGAAGTTCGGATACTTGCTTTGACAGTCAGAGGTCTCTTATTAGATAATTGAGCTCTTCTTGGGAGAACTGCTTAGGTGTTAAAAAGCTTCCTTCAAATTTATCACTTTCACTGCTACCACCTGTGATGCACTCCACGTCCTGCATTTCTTCAAAATCTGACAATGGAAGATCAGGCAGTGAGGTAGACACTGGTATGGGAACGTCTTCGCTGTGTGGCACAGGTCGCCTTGTTGTTTCCAAATCAGGATACTCTCACTTACTGGGGTAAAATATGATTTTACCTCAATAAGTGGGAGTATCCATTATTTGAGGGGTATCCATTATCTCGTAACCTAGAGCCAACTCTGCAAAACAAATATCGTTTTTTGATTCAGCACCCCCAAAATACAATAAATTCGTTCAAACATCCTGGGCAACTACGTAAAATTTAGTTTTTGTTGGCCTGTGTAATAATTGTTAATAATAATAATAATAATAGGAACAAAAATAAATCAGTAACAACAAATAATGGAATCAGCTTTAAAAATGTATTATTGACGAAAATTTACATAAAACTGGGAGATCGTGCACCGAGCACAAAAAGGTCGGAAATGCAGTTACTAATTCCGTAAAGTTTAGGTAATTTTGGATCTTTTGTGTTCGGTGCACGTTCTCCGATTTTTATGTAAATTTAGTCACAATTACAGTTTTTTTTTAAGCTGATTCCATTGTCCCCACCCCTTTGGCGGTGGGGACACTATCTGGCCGCACTATGGGGTGGTACTACCACTCTGGCCAGGTCGTGTTTGGAAGAATTCTGTCACCGTATTCCCTGCGTGTCGTAAAAGGCGACTAAAAGGGGTGAGGTGAGGGGACTAGGGACCCCCTCCTCTGTTTATTGATTCCTACAGTGAGACGGGGCCTGGAAAGGGATGGGGGACTAAGTTATCCCCGTACCCTGAATTCAGGTTGGGTCTACGAATGTGTGTGGATGTAGTACGATCGAGGCTAAAAGGGAGGAGATTGAGAGAATGTTTGTGAGAAGAAAATTGGATGTGTTAACTCTGAGTGAAACAAAGATGAAGAGGAAAGGTGAGTTTAAGTTTGGTAGTGTGAATGAAAGGATGTCAGGTGTTGATAGAGGAAGGCCGAGAGAAGTTGTGGCCTTGTTGGTGAGCCCGGAAGTGCAACAGTGTATGACTGAATGGAAGGAGGTGTCATCGAGACATTTGGGTGAAAGCGAAATTTGAACGAGAGTTGTGGGTATCTGTGAGTGTTTGTGGGCCTGGTAGTGAACGGGATGCAGAAGAGAGGGAGTCTTTCTGGAATGATGATGATGAGTGTCTGCAGAGTTTTGGAGCAAATGTGAATGTGGTAATGATGGGGGATCTGAATGCTAGAGTGGGAAATGTAACAGTTGAAGATGTTGTTGGTATTCATGGTGTGCCTGGAAGAAATGAAAATGGGGAACGAATGATAAGGATGTGTGTTGAGCGAGAGATGGTGATTGGAAATACCTTGTTTGAGAAGAAAGATATTTATAAGTATACATGGGTGACACAGGAGGGTAGAAGGATTGTTGATAGAGCATTGATGAACTATGTGGCTGTGTCCAGGACTGCAAGAGGAAGATTGTTGGATGTGAGTTTTGAGAGGGGAGGGTAGAGGTATGTCTGACCACATGGTGGAGGGAAAGTTGAGAGTAGGTATGAGGTGGGTGAAAGCGTGGAGAGTTAGGTGTGGCAGGGAGGTTTTGAAAGTGAGTGAGTTAGTTAAAAGGGAGAAAATGACAGAGTATCAGGAGAAGTTGAAAGATGAGTGGAATGCAGTGAAGGATCAGGAAAATGGCAGTGAGCAGGAGGAATGGCAGTTGTTTAAGAGTGCTGTGGTGGGGTATGTGGAAGAGGTGTGTGATGTGAGACGAGTGGGTGGTGGTGTAAGAAAAGGAAGTGAATGGTGGTGCGAGGAAGTAAGTATGGCTGTGGCTGAGAAGAGACGTGCATATGAAGTGTGGCTGCAGAGGAAGGATGAGGTGTCATATGAAAGGTATAAGGAAAAGAAGAATAGGGCGAGAAGGACTGTGCCTGATGCTAAAGTGGCAGCAGATGAGAGGTGGGGTAGGCGGTTGACTGAGACTTTTCAACAGAAGAAGAAAATGCTTTGGAAGGAGCTGAAAAGGGTGCGAAAGAGAGAGTCTGAAAAGAAAGAGAAGAGGATGGAAGGATGTTAACTGAGATGGATGCAGTAAGGACGAGATGGGCGGAGTATTTTGAAAAACTGTTAAATGTAGAGGAGGAAACGGAGGCTGAGTCTGTCGTAGATAGAAGGGTGCAAGATTCAATGTGTTGGGAGAGTTCAATGATTCTTTGATGACGGTGGAGGAAGTGCAGGAGGCGGTAAAGGAGATGAAAGCAGGGAAAGCTACAGGTATGGATGGGTGTGCTGTGGAATGCCTGAAAGGTGGTGGAACGACTATTATTGAGTGGTAAGTAAGATTGCTGAATGTGTGTTTTGTGATCGGTATAGTGCTGATTGACTGGGCAAGTGCTTGTGTTGTTAGGTTGTATAAAGGTAAGGGTGATAAGCATGAATGCACTAGCTTTAAGGGTATAAGTCCGTTGAGTGTTTATTAAGAGAGTTTGAGAGGGTACAGAGGGAGTGATTTGGTGATGAGCAGTGTGGCTTTAGGATAGGGAGGGGATGCGTGAATCAGGTGTTTGCTGTGAGACAGGAGTGTGAAACGCATTTAGCAAAAAGTAAGGATGTGTTTTGGGAGTTCATGGATTTAGAGAAAGCGTATGATAGAATGCATAGGGAGGCTTTGTGGAGTGTTTTGAGATCGTATGGACTTGATGGTATGTTGTTAAAAGGAGTAAAAAAAAAAAAATGTAAATAGTACAGCTTGTGTAAGAGTGGGACATACTCTGAGTGATTAGTTTCCCGTGAGAGTGGAGCTGCGGCAGGGATGTGCGATGTTGCCTTGGTTGTTTAATATTTATATGGATGGTGTTGTAAGGGAGGTAAATGTGAGAGTGTTAGGTAGAGGTTTGAGTCTGGTGAATGCTGATGGTAGACAGTGGAATCTGAATCATCTGCAGTCTGTGGATGATATTGCACTGGTGGCTGATTCGGAAGAGAGATTGAGACAGTTGGTAGAGGAGTTTGGAAGGGTGTGTGAAAGGAGGGAATTGAGAGTAAACGAGAATAAGAGTAAAGTGATGCAGTGTACGAGGTTGGTAGATGGTAGGAGGATGAACATAGTTTTGAATGGTGAGTTGCTTGAGGAGGTAGAGTGTTTTAAGTATCTAGGGTCACATGTTGCTGTGGATGGAAGAGTAGATGAAGATGTGAAGTTTAGAATGAATGAAGTAGGAAAGGTGCTGGGAGGAATGAAAAAAGTGTTTAGATGTCGTTCACTTAGAGTGGATGTAAAGAGATGGCTGTATGAGGGTGTAGTGGTACCGACTGCGTTATATGGTATGGGGCTGAGACATGGAATATGGGTGTAGCAGAGAGGAAAAGTTTGAATGTAAAGGAGATGAGGTGTCTGAGGAGTATGTGTGGAGTGATACGTATGGATCGTGAGAAATGAAGTGCGAAGGAGAACTGGAGTTATGCAGGAGATGGCTGATCGAGTTGAGCAGAGAGTGTTGCGATGGTTTGGGCATATGGAGAGAATGGATGAAGTCCAATTAGTGAAAAAGGTAACTGGCTTGGATGTGAGAGGTGTAAGGCTGAAAGGAAGACCATGAACAGGATGGGTGGACAGTGTGAAGAGAGCATTTGATGCGAGAGGGATGTCTGTTGAGCAAGGAAGAGTGGCTGCACATGATAGGAATGACTGGAGAGAAATTACAAATGAATGAATAATGACACGGCCCTGAAGAAATATTCTTTCACATTAGGTCTGATCAGCTGATCACGTCAGGTGCGGGTAAGAGGATGGGTCCATTGTGATGTAGCAGGGGTAAACCAGCTCTGCTGTCTGACACTGCTGCGGATGTTCCTGATTGCGCTGCTCAGTTGACCCTCGTGCGGTGTGGTGGGGTGAGGATCTCTCCCTTCTCCCTGTGGGGCTAAGATACGAATAAAGGTATGTGTGTGTGGATGAGTAAATTTGGAGTGTATTGTCCTGTCTCGGCTACCTCCCTGTCTTTGGAGAAAGTAGCCTAGGTATATAGATATAGATTATTATTTATTTATTTTTATTATTGCCCACCTTTACCAAGGCGGAGCGTTAAAATTTTTAGCCCGCCTCTGTGTGTGTGAGTGTGTGTTCCCATTATATCTTATGAACGGCTTGAGCTATCAACATGAAACGTTCAGGGTATCAAGATATGGCCAAAATCTTGGACGAGTTCGAGAATGGGGACTCTGGGTCAAGGTCAAGGTCAGCAAAATTGCTGCCAAAGGTCATCTAGTTTTAAAGTCCACCTTTAGCACCATTATATCTCATGAACGGCTTGAACTACCAACATGAAACCTTCAGAGCATCAAGATATGGACGAAATCTCCCGCCGCCCGATTAGGCCACCGCCCCCTGGCCCCCCCGGGGGTGACGACACCCTTGGACCCCCCCGGCAACCCCGAGAAGGGGCACCGCCTTCTGGCCCCCTCCCCCGGGGGGGGCGTCGCCCCACTGCCCGCAGGGGAGGCTGCCCCACCGCCCTGCAGGGACGGCGCTGCCCCACTGGCCCCCAAGGGGGTTACCTCCCAATGGTTTCCCTGGAAAGCCTCCCCACGGCCCCCCCGGAGGGGTGGTGCCCCATGGTCCCCCGAAGGGGGGCGCCGCCCCCGGCCCCTTCCCGGGGAGGACCGTCCCTCTCGAGGGGAGGCGTACCCCCCCCCACGGAAGGGATGCCGCATTCGGCCCTCCCGACGGGGCTCCGCCCCTTGGCTTCCTTTGGGGGGCGCCGTCCCCCCGGGAGGGCCCCGGCCACCCCCAGGGGGACCCCACCCCTCGACTCCCTCCAGGTGGGCCCCGCCCCTCCCGGCGGAGGCGCTGCCGTCTCCCTGTTCCCCCGGTAGGGACGCTTCCTCCAGGCCCCCACCTGGGGGGGATGGAGCCGCGCTTGTAACTTGGCCACCAGCATATTCTAGCAGGCGATGAGCATTCGATTCCCAAATGCTTTTCTTTCATTTATTATTACTATTATTATTATTATTATTATTATTATTATTATTATTATTATTATTACTATTGCTAAGAATATTATTACTATTGCTACTATGTAAGAAACGGAATCTAAAGGTGAATGTGGGGAAGAGTAAAGTGATGGTCTTCGAGAGAAGTGAAGCCAGTGAGTGTACAGTGAGATTGGATGGGAAGGAAATGGAGAATGTGAGTGAATTTAAGTACTTGGGCAGTGTGATGAGTAAGGATGGTAGTCTGGAGGGTGAAGTGCTCGAAAGGGTACAGCAGGGAAGGAAGGTTGCTGGTTCGTTGAAAGCAGTGATAAGAAACAGGGAGGTGAGCATGGAAGTGAAAAAGTTGTTACATGACAGTATTGTGATACCAACTCTGACATATGGAAGTGAAGCTTGGACCCTGTTGGAAGGACAGAAGTCAAGAGTGAGAGCAGTGGAAATGAGTTATTTGAGAGGAGCATGTGGAGTCACATGGAGAGACAGACTAACAAATGAGGAAGTGAAGGAGCGTTGTGGTGTGGTTGAGGACGTGATGGGAAGCGTTAGGAGAAACACGTTAAGGTGGTTTGGGCATGTGGAGAGGATGGAGAGTGAAAGATTGATGAGGAGAGTGTATGTGAGTGAGGTGGATAGGGCGAGAGGGAGGGGGAGGCCGAGGATGAGATGGAGGGATGGAGTGGAGAGAAGGGGGTGTGAGTTGGGAGCGTGGTAGTGAAATGGCAGGGGACAGAGTGACATGGAGGCGATTTGTTTGTGGCCACCCCGTTCGGGATTGAGGCGTCTGGCAATAGATAGATAGATAGACTATTGCTCTTGTTGAATAACCTAACCTAACTTTTCTAAAAACAATATCTCCCCAAAAATACTTTCAAATTTGGAATCAGCTTTTTAAAAAACTGTATTAGTAACGAAATTTACGTAAAAATCGGAGAACGTTCACCCGACACAAACGACCGAAACAGAGATATAATTCAGTATCAGAAACTTTCTTAGACAAAGAAACAAAGTTGTGAGTGAGGCCATATTCGAATACCCTGTACACATATCACTACAAAGGAATTACATCCACTCTCAGCTTCAACATGTATAGAGAAAAGTGCAGGTCATCAGTAATATGCAACATAAAGA
>JAGKTI010041968.1:0-10173 GCA_018397915.1 Birgus latro
AGTAGGTATCCCCAAGGAGGTCTTAAGCGACCGGGGTTCGCAGTTCACCTCTGCAATGATGAATGAAGCATTCAGGTTGTTATCAATCCGAGGCTTGCGAACTACGCCCTACCACCCCATGTGTAACGGGTTGTGTGAGAGGTTCAATGGGACTCTCAAGAAGATGTTGAAGCGCATGGCCGCTGAACAGCCAAAAGAATGGCCGCGGTTCATTGTTCCTCTTCTTTTTGCTTATCGAGAAGCCCCACAGCATTCCTTGAAGTTCTCACCTTTTGAACTGGTGTATGGAAGGTCGGTCCGTGGGCCACTTCAAGTCCTTCGAGAGTTATGGGACGATGAAGAACCCGACCCTGAAGTTAAGACCACCTACACCTATGTCCTTGATTTAGCTGACCACCTCCAGCCGACATGTGAGTTAGCTAAGGAAGAATTGATCAAGGCACGCGAAGTTCAGAAGGCTTATTATGATAAGAAAGCAAAGCTTCGGAAGTTTAGTCCAGGTGATAAATGCCTGGTGTTACTCCCCACTGCCCAGAACAAGTTATTGGCACAGTGGATGGGTCCATACGATGTAGTAGAGCGCGTTTCAGACCTCAACTACATAATCCAGATGGGGAGTCTTCGGAAAAGATTCCACATTAATATGTTGAAGGCGTATCATGAGCCAAACTCTGAGGAAGCTGGTTTTCCTGTTCTAAGAGACAGTGACCAGCCATCAGAAGAAACTGGGGCAGTCGCGGTGATCGCAACCGCGGACACTGACGACGAGCCCTTAACCGTTCAGTCCTGGCAGGAGGAGACTGTCTGAGATGTCTTACTTAACACTGACTTAGCATTAGATGACCAAAATGTCATAAGGTCACTGCTCTGTCGGTATGCTGGTGTCTTCTCTGACCAACCTAGACTCGCAAAGGCTGAGTGTCACAAGATTGAGTTGACCAGCAATACTCCTGTAAAAGTTAAGCCATATCCAATTCCCATGCGACTACTGGACGCAGTAGATAAGGAAATTGCCGACATGGAGGCTGCAGGTATCATTGAAAAGTCCTCATCTCCATACTGCAGTCCAATCGTAGTAGTCCGCAAGAAGGATGGAGGAGTAAGGATTTGTGGCGATTATAGGAGGCTAAACACAATTACTAAAGTGGATGCTGAGCCCATGGGTGACCATATTGCCATCTTCTCCAAGCTGGCAGGGTCACAATATTTCACAAAGCTCGATCTAGCGAAGGGATTCTTCCAGATTCCCCTTCATCCCAAGTGTTGTCAGTTCACCGCTTTTGCTACTCCTAGGGGGTTGTACCAGTACAAAGTCCTTCCATTTGGACTTACCAATTCCCCAGCAGTATTTAATCGAGCCATGAGACAAGTGCTCCATGGTATCGTAGGAGTAGAAATATTTGTTGATGATGTCCTTGTCCATTCTGCCACGTTGGAGAAGCACCTCAGACTCTTGGAAATTGCCTTCAGTAGACTCCAGAGTTTCAACATGACTGTGAAACCCAGCAAGTGTAAGATTGCGCATAGTGAAGTGGAGTTCCTCGGACATATCGTTGGCAACAATTGCTGCAGGTGTCAGGGCGATAAGATCCGAAAAGTTAAGGAAGCCCCGAGACCCGTGACCAAGAAACAAGTCAGTGCATTCCTCGGCTTAGCGGGGTATTATAGAAGTTTTATCCCCAATTTTGCTCTCATTGCCCAGCCGTTGTACGAGACGCTTCGGAAGTATGCCCCAAATACCACTGAATGGGGAGAAGCGCAAGAGAGATCCTTTACCACCCTCAAGAACATGCTGTGTAAGGAGCCCATTTTACAGCTCCCTAATTCCAATAAACCTTTCGTACTGCGTACCGACGCCTCAAAAGATGGAGTAGGTGCAGAACTGATGCAAGAATCGGAGGGTGGAATTTTCCCAGTGGCGCGTATCACAGCCATAAGCTAAAACCCGCTGAGAGGAATTATAGTACTGTGGAGAAGGAAATCTTGGCTGTGGTTGATGGTATTAAGAAATATTACTATTATTTGTACGGAGCACCATTTACTTTGGAAACTGATCATATGCCACTCACTAGTCTCAGCACAACTAGGACGGCTAATGCAAGGTTGACACGCTGGACACTGTATTTGCAGCAATTTAACTTTCATGTGAGATACATCAAGGGAAGTGACAATGTGGGCGCAGACCTGATGTCTCGCCTTCTGAATGATGATTAATGTGGGTATCTGTCGTACACTGGGTTCCCTAAGACTGTGCTGTTCTAAGAGATTTGAGCAATCCAAGAACTAGCTTGGTTCCCAGTCAGTACTATGCTGCTAAGACCTCACGTCTCGCTTGTTGGCCCCACAGGACATAATATGTCTGGGGTCTGTACATACATATGTACTGTAGCTCATAAGTGCACATTCTCGGCGATCCCAACCGAGGACACCGACGACAAGCCCTTATTAGTCGTAAGCGTAGGGCTTGTGCATATTGTATGTACCGTAGATTAAGGTAGGTTAAGGGGGAAGTCCGAGACCCCGCAGAGGCAGTCTGAGGCTGTGTTTGAATTACCTTGTGGTGTATCTCGAGCTGTGGGCCTCCCTGAGGATTCCCGGAGATTAAACAGAAGCCACATGAGTGTTCACACCCATGCAGGGTGTTAAAATGTGACCTGCCCAAGTTTGCATTGGGATTCTCGACTGCCTTTACTAGCTATAAGTGTATAGTTATAGCGAGCAGTCACGGTGAACCCAACCGAGGACACCGATGACAAACGGGCAGTCGCGGTGACGAGCCCTTTGTAATGATAAGTATAGCTATAAGTGTGCAGTCACGGTGAACCCAACCGAGGACACTGATGACAAACGGGTAGTCGCGGCGATCCCAGCCGAGGGCACCGACGACGAGCCCTTTATTAGGCGTAAGTGTAGGTTAAAAAAGGCAACTATTAAGGAAATAATGGCGACATACGTACAAAACTTGCTGTTAACTGACTTTCAGCTAAAGAGTACTTTCTTTTGTGTATGGATTGATTGCTGGGTGGATGAAATTGTAATTTAGTGCAAATTCTTTCATTGACACTATTGATGCTCCACCTTGACTCATCCCACAGGTACAGTTGTTGGGTGAAGAAGATGTCCAGGACCACTGACTGTCTCCGCTGCACGCTGGCACTTCATCTCCTCTGCCCTCGTCGCCTTTATTATTGCATTAATATGTATTATTATTATTGCTTTACACGTAGGTACAGTTACACTACAACTGTCACACCTACACCATGTATCACATACACCACACTACATAACAATTAGTTGTCAATGTAAATGCAGCGAACTTTTGCTCAGTTTGACCTGAGAACAGGATTTTTCACTGTCGTCTCGGAGTTTTTCCCTCAAGCTTGCTTTTCTTAACGTAAATACGAGGTTTTTACGCTCACAGGCGACAATGTTTTTCTCCTGTAACAGGATAGTACACACACCACAGTGTGAATCTTGTGCGACTGAGCAAGGATGGATATATACTGTATATAATGTCAAATTTTACTAAAGTAAAATTTGAATTTTTTCAGGGGCGTAATGTCACGAATTTTGTACATCGTAACATCATGTTAAGTAAATCGTGACATCGAGTAATTTTGCGGGAGGAACGAATTATTATGAAATGTACGATGTTTCGCTCATTCTCTCAAACCATCCGCTCGCGTGCTTGTATTCGCTCAAGTTGTCAAAACTTTCGTCATCCTTCCGCGAGTAATTGTTTTTCTGTGCGGGTGGTGCATTCCTCTGAGCGATAATTTTTGAATTATCGGTCCCGCTCTGAGCCGTTATACGCTGCCCGCGCCCCTTCCCACGCTCCTCGCGCCGTGGATTCAACTCAGAGCTCAGTCTGTCTGTAGACACGGCGCGTCGCGGTACACCTCTAAAGGCTTGAGTGATTTCTTAGCGATTTCAGATCTCAGCTTGTGTTGGCGTGTGTCCCGAAAGCTCCCACCAATCCTTGGTGATCGTCGCAGCAGCTTGGTCTCATCCATACCGATTAGTATTTTCTTGTTTTCCTAGGCTTAAGCTTTTGAGATACTTAGCTGTTTGTCTGAGTGAGTGAGTGCATTTCCCTTCCTTTGATTTGAATTGGAGCCATGTAACGTAAATTTATTTGCTTGTATTTAATAAATTTACAGTTCGTTTTCTTGAGCTTTGTTAAATGTACCAGTCGTGTTTAATTTTCCCACTTATTTAATATAGTTTTGCTACTCCACGTTAGCACAACTCTTTGTATTAAATCACGACTGGTACTTAGGCCAGCTTTTGGCATTAATCCTTAAATCCGTTGTGCTAGCTAGGAGTTTGGCTCAGCCAAGATCCTGTTTATCTTTATTATTATCATTTTTGAATGTTAAGGGGAGAAACTAACTTTGTTAGAGGCCAACAGTACAATATTACAGCCTAATTGAGTGTCTAGTCTCTGCTGTGTACCGTTGAGAAAGTCTATAAATTCTCGACTCTAGAGAATTGGCGAAGTAAGCCAGCATAAGTGAAATCGCTACTTGATTTCACGAGTCTATTCTCTCGTAGTAAATGACGCGATAGTCATTCTTAGCACACATAGCTATATATTGTATACTCGAATTATACAATATCACATTTATCTTTTGAATTATACACTTATCTTTTGAAATACCTTAAATTTCCTCTGACATCTGGCGACCTCGCCAGGATGACATTAAATTTCCCCTGACAGAGGGAATGTAAGAAAATGTTCTGGAAGAAGGTAAAGAGAGCTAGACAGGGTCAATCAGTGGGGGTGTGAAAGATAAAAATGGTAGATTACTAGTGGAGAAGGGAGAAAAAGTAAACAAATGGAGAGAACACTTTAATGAACTGCTGAACATAGAGAATGAAAGTAATGCAAGTATAAGTGGCTGGGGAATGGCAGGGAGAAGGAGGGTTGTGAGAAGAGAGGAAGAAATCACCAGGATGGAAGTGGTGGAAGCAATGAAGAAAGTTAAAATGAAGAAGCCCCAGGAATTGATGGAGTATGTGGTGAAATACTGAAGCATGGGGGAGAGATAGCAATAGAATGGATGTGGAAAGTGTGCAGATTGGCGTGGGAGGGTAGAGTCCTGGAGGATTGGAAGTCAGGTATAATTACTCCTCTGCACAAAGGAAAAGGGGAAAAAGCAGTGTGTGGTAATCATAGGGGCATTTGCCTTTTCACTCTAATAGGCAAAGTACTGTATATGGTAGGATACTTATTGACAGACTTAGGAAAATAACAGAGGAATTAGTTGGAGAAGAACAGGGAGGTTTTAGGAAGGGAAGAGGTTGTGTAGACCAGATATTCATTCTTAGATCCTTAGTGGAAAAGTTCCTAGAGAAGGGCAAGAAGTTGTATGCAGCCTTCATGGATCTGGAGAAAGCATATGACAGGGTGGATAGACAAGGAATGTGGAAAGTATTAAGAATATATGGAGTGAATGGGAAGTTGTTGAAGGCAGTGAAGAGTATGTATGAAGGTGCTAAGGCTGCAGTGCGTGTGGATGGCAAACTGAGTGAATCTTTCCATTTGAAGGTTGGATTGAAACAAGGATGTGTCATGTCTCCATGGTTGTTCAATCTGTACATGGATGGGGTTATAAAAGAGATACAAGGTCGGGCAGTGGATGTTGCATAGGCCCTAGTGAGAGAGGGCAGTGTTTGGAAACTCCCTGTACTGTTGTTTGCAGATGATACTGTGTTGTTGAGCGAAGACGAAGGGGAACTGCAAGGCTTGGTAGGTGAGTTTGAGAGAGTGTGTAAGAAACGGAATCTAAAGGTGAATGTAGGGAAGAGTAAAGTGATGGTCTTCGAGAGAAGTGAAGCCAGTGGATGTACAGTGAGATTGGATGGGGAGGATATAGAGAATGTGAGTGCATTTAAGTACAGTTGTTGACTCTGTACACGGGTTTTATTCGCCTATGTTTAGAGTACAACTCTCATGTGTGGGGAGGCTCCCCACATGCAGCCCTTCTCAATAGGGTGGAGTCAAAGGCTTTTCCTCTCATTAACTCTCCTCCTCTTACTGGCTCCCTTCAACCTCTGTCTCTTCGCTGCACTGTTGCATCTTTATCTCTTTTTTACTGCTACTTCAATGGCTACTGTTCCTCTGAACTGTCTGCTTGCATCCCTCCACCTCTATGACGGGCACGTAGTACCCGTCTAGCAACAACCTCTCATCCCTTTTCTGTCCAACTCTCTAATGCAAGAGTTGACCGTTATTCCCAGTCCTTCATTTATGCAACCGGTCAACTCTGCAACTGTCTTCCTCTGTCTGTATTTCCTGTCCTATGATCTCCAGTCTTTCAAACGCAGTGTGTCCAGGCATCTCGAAATGAACAATGGATCTTGAATTTGGCTCTCTTTTTGTATTGTCTTTGTTTGTTCTTAGAAGGAACAGTTTGCGGGCCCATGGCCTTTGGTTCCTTCTTCCTTGCATAAAAAAAAAAAAAAAAAAGTTGAGTAAGGATGGAAGTCTGGAGGGTGAAGTGCTTGAAAGGGTGCAGCAGGGAAGGAAGGTTGCTGGTTCGTTGAAAGCAGTGATAAGAAACAGGGAGGTGAGCATGAAAGTGAAAAAGTTGTTACATGACAGTATTGTGATACCAACTCTAACATATGGAAGTGAAGCTTGGACCCTGATGGAAGGACAGAAGTCAAGAGTGAAAGCAGTGGAAATGAGTTATTTGAAAGGAGCATGTGGAGTCACATGGAGAGACAGACTAACAAATGAGGAAGTGAAGGAGCACTGTGGTGTAGTTGTGGACGTGATAGGAAGAGTTAGGAGAAACACGTTAAGGTGGTTTTGGCATGTGGATAGGATGGAGAGTGAAAGACTGACGAGGAAAGTGTATGTGAGTGAGGTGGAGAGGGCGAGAGGGAGCGGGAGGCCGAGGATGAGATGGAGGGATGGAGTGGAGAGGTACATGAGAGAGGAGGGTGTGAGTTGGGAACGGGGTAGTGAAATGGCGGGGTACAGAGCAACATGGAGGCGATTTGTTTGTGGCCACCCCGTGTGGGATTGAGGCGTCTGGCAACAGATAGATAGATAGATAATCCTATACATAAGAGGATGCAGCCATATGCATCCCAAGGGATAACAGAGAAATAATTTAATACTGTACAGTACTACAACTGTATTTTCTGCACTTTGTGGGAGGCCAAAAACAGAGAAAGGAGTAGGGATGTGGCAGTGTTCCCCCTTTAACAATACTCTAGATAGAGTTGCTCACCACAACATGACCATAGAAGTGCTGTATGCGGTCATCACGCTGTTCCTTCGTGATACCAATGTCATCCCACAATGCCTCCAGCTGCTCTAGGGTCTGGTCAAGCTCACGCCGCGTGGACAAACGCAGCTCACTGCTAGAAAGGAAAAGGTGATAATTTTATTTGGGATGAAGTTAAGACATGAAGCGAATCATATATATGGAGAAATGTGATATTTCAGTACAGTACACATAAAAATAAAGGGAAAAATAGTACAGTGAATAAATGGATGTGAACTAGGGATGACTTCATGGATACTGTTGGCAGGGTTGAACTGTACACTGAAAATGATGAAAGCCTAAACATCTACACAGTACATAGTGTAAGTGCAGATGACAAGCTATAAATATCATCCTAATCCTTAAAAATTAATATTCAAAGTATGGTATTGATATTCGTGGGTAAAAACTTGTGAACATACAAAATCCCGGACAAGTAGGAACAGATAGTTGTACAAAATCCCGTACAAGCTGGAGCAAGTTGTTGTTGCTGTTGCATCATTTATAAAGGCTCCAACATGCCTGCATGTATCAGCCTTGGTCACCTAATGGAGGCTCTCCACACTATTCAGTCTCTGGCAACTTCCCTATTCAGTCCCTTATCTACTGAAAAACAGCCCTCACTTTTATTCATTCATCATCCAATCCTACATTGCCCCATGAGGAGCATATGAGCCCAGGGCTAGGCAAGTTGGTCCTGACATTTAAGATGAGAATGACTAGCCTCACTCATCCCTGAGTGGCATTATGTGAGCAATAAACCCCCACGCTGTTGAGCACCACCTCTTCTCCTCTAAACCTCACCTTCTCTTTCTCACTGAGACTCAGCTGTCTGAGGCAACAGACAGCAAACCCTTTTCTGTATCCTCCTACTTTCTCTATTCTCGTTTCAAAGCCAAAGGTGGCTGTTGCGTATACGTATGCAACGATCTATCTTGCTCTCTTGTTCCTGAACTTGATTCTTCTGAATTCTCTGCTCTCTGGCTTCGTCTTTCCTGTCATTCACTGACTAAATATATCTGTGCTGTTTACTTATCTCCTAATTCTACTGACTATCAAAAATTCTTTGACTATCTTACTTCTATGATGGAACACATTCTATCCATTTCTCCTTTCTCTGAAATCTTCATTCTACGAGATTTCAATGTTCATCACCACCTTTGGCTCTCCTCTCCTTTAACTGATCCACCTGGTGAACAAGCCTACATCTTTTCTATCCTTAATGACCTAGAGCAGCTTGTACAGCACCCTACCCGTATCCCTGACCGCCTTGGAGAGAGTTCCAACATACTTGACCTTTTCCTAACAACTAATCCTTCTGCTTACACTGTTCATCTTTTCTCTCCGTTGGGCTCCTCCGATCACGATCTTATTACCTTAACATGTCAAATCGCTCCAGTATGGCCTGTGGACCCTCCAAAGAAACACCGCCTGTGGCACTTTGGAGCTGCAGATTGGGAGGCCCTCAGGCAGTACTTCTTTGATTTTCCATGGAATGATTATTGCTTCCATGGCTGGGAGCCATCTGAGTGTGCCTTGCGCTTTACGGAGGTTATTCTCTCAGGCATGGAAGCATACATTCCTTTCTCATATCCTCTGACTAATGCAAGAAAGCCTTGGTTTAATCATGCTTGTTCTAATGCTGTCCGCAACAAGGAGAGGGCCTATAAGAGGTACCGGAGCCAACCCACCCCTGAATCACACCTTTTATATATTTCTGCCCGGAATCGTGCTAAGTCTGTTCTTCGCTCTGCTAAAAACAATTTTATCCGTGCTAAATGTTCCCAACTCTCCAACTCGAACTCTTCTCGCTCCTTCTGGCACCTTGCCAAAAACCTTTCTAACAACTTTACCTCATCATCCTTCCCTCCTCTTTTCTACTCTGATGGCTCTGTAGCTATTTCTTCTACTGATAAAGCAGATCTCTTTGCTCAGACTTTCTCCTCCAATTCCACCTTAGACGATTCCGGTGCTATTCCTCCATCACTTCCCCCCTCTGACTTCCTATTGTCTGACGTTAAAAGTTCTTCAGCTGATGTGTTCTCTGCAATTACTGGCCTCAATACTAAAAAGGCATACGGTCTTGATGGAGTCCCTCCTGTTGTCCTCAAAAACTGTGCTTCTGTGCTTACACCCTGCCTAGGTAAACTCTTTCGCCTTTGTCTATCAACTTGTACCTTTCCTTCTTGCTGGAAGTTTGCTCTCATTCAGCCAGTCCCAAAGAAGGGTGACCATTCCCAACCCTCTAACTATCGTCCAATTGCTTTAACATCCTGCGTATCAAAAGTTTTCGAGTCAGTTCTTAAAACAGAAAAATTTTAAAGCACCTTTCCTGTCACAACCTTCTTTCTGATCGTCAGTATGGGTTCCGTCAGGGACGCTCCACTGGCGATCTTCTCACCTACCTTTCAGACTCTTGGTCATCCTCCTTTCGGGACTTTGGCGAAAGCTTTGTCATTGCACTTGACATCTCAAAGACTTTCGATCGAGTCTGGCATAAATCTTTAATTTCCAAACTGCCCTCCTACGGTTTCTATCCTTCTATCTGTGCCTTCATCTCTAGCTTCCTTTCTGGTCGTTCTATAGCCGCTGTTGTAGACGGCCATCGTTCCTCTCCTAGACCTATCAACAGTGGTGTTCCTCAGGGTTCTGTCCTATCACCTACTCTCTTCCTTTTATTCATCAATGACCTTCTAAGCTGTACATCTAACCCTATCCACTCATATGCTGATGATTCCACCCTTCACCTTTCCATTCGGTTCCCGCAACGTCCATCTCAGCAGTTACTTCAACAAAAAAGGGATGAGGCTATGGCACACCTAATGTCTGATTTGGCTCGTATCTCTGATTGGGGTAAAAATAATCTTGTTATTTTCAATGCATCAAAAACTCA